>CALSCR010000936.1:0-17773 GCA_943704495.1 Pigoraptor chileana
CCCTAATTTTACTGTGCACACAGCAAAATTGAGCCCGAATTTTGCTGTACAGACACAGCAAAATTCACGGAGCCCATATTAAATTGGACTACAGACAGTGTTTTGTTGTATGTGCTCACTTTTAATTGGATGATTATACACCTTATGTTTCCTCGCGAGGAAAATGACACTGGATTTTGAAACTCAAAGTGGGGCCCAATTTTTGTGCGGTGTGTGAGCATTTATATTGCCCGGTGTGGCTACCGAACAGCGACTAAATTAGCCTTTTCAGCACGGTGCTTCATACATGACTCATACAGTGCCGGCCCGCCATTTAGTGTCTTTTTCTATATAATACTCATATTCACTCTCTATGATGAATCAGTAGACACACGTGATCTTAACTATGCATTTCACAATAGACTGTGAATGTATGGAGTTACACGGAAACCTTACTCAATCCATCCAACCGGTGGCTGCTGCTGCAAATTGCTGATCATTGACAAAAGTTTTATTGAAACATTCAACTAACGCGTTTTCCGGCCAGCGATAGCCAGAACTGAGGCAATCGAGCTCGCCATTGAGTGAACTGCGTCAGGCAGTGTGATTTCCGCTGACAGACTCTGAGTTGAAACCGAATTACCCCCTTCAACGGTACGCGCAAGCATTCTGACACGTCCGTGGCCGTTCAGACAGGGCGTGTGGCGACTTGCGCACGTACTTCAGTCAGAATTGCTCGCGCAATCAGACGGCCCCGTGGTGCGCGGCGGTACGTGCCTCAGACTAGCCCCGTGGTGCGCGACGGTATGCGCCTCAGACTAGCCCCGTGGTGCGCGACGGTTGCGCCTCACACTTGCCCTAAGGTGAGCGACGGTACGCGCGCATACTTGCCCCGGGGTGCGCGACGGTACGCGCTCATACTTGCCCCGGGGTGCGCGACGGTACGCGCTTTATGCCGAAGAATGCCCTGTAAAAATGAAAACCAGGACCAACCGCATTGAGCTGTTCGATCAGACCACTTGTCTTCAACAAGTCGTTCTGCGTGCTACTCAACACTTACAATGCCGCCGAGACGGCCAACATGCTTCTCCATTACCGAATCGACTGCGTTACATCCAATACATTATATTTTGAGAGCTTCACCGGCAAAGCTTTGCATCTCAACCGTTTTTTGGAATCTAGTTTAAAAGATCAAAGGTTGGTCCAAGTCTAGCAAGAGACGCCGCAGCGCATTCCGTGAAGTGAACAACATGGATGAGTTGACTTTCGAAGTGTGGATGCAGATAACGCGAACAGATTGGAAGCCGACTCAGACGGAAACGAAAAGCAACCATAATCTTCATGATGATGGCCGCAATCCAGGTTGACGTGTGCAGCACCATTCTGAGTAGAGAAACAAAGAGAAGCTGGTCTCCCTGGCTACTTTTAATAATTGCCGAAAAAATAAAGAAACTGAAAAATCGTAAAAACTATTCCCCCACATGACACCCGCGGTGGCAAACTCACTCGCCTGGACGATGATACCCAAGCAGGTCAAGCTCCGACTGTAACGTACTTGCATACGCCCCCATGGGCATACTCGGTCGTGCCTGGCGACTGCGCCTGACATACACGATGGCACACACCGTCACAATGGCACCAACACAGAACACCGCCCCACTGACGCCGGCTGCAATGGGCACCACACTGCTGCTGCTGCTACTAGCACTGCTGCCAGAGGACACGCCATTGATCGATCCACCGCCGGGGGACTTAGTGCTACAGTCAGCCCCTATCCACCCAGCAGTGCACGTGCACGCTCCAGTGAAACGGTCGCACGCTGCGCCGTTCTTGCAAGTGCAAGTACTGCTGCAGTTGGCGCCAAAACGATCGCTTGCGCAGACTTGGTCGCAGTTTACGCCCGTCCACCCAGCAGCGCATGTGCACGTACCAGTGAATCGATCACACGTTGCGCTATTCTTGCAATTGCAAGTACTGCTGCAGTTGGCGCCAAAACGATCGCTTGCACAGACTTGGTCGCAGTTTACGCCCGTCCACCCAGCCGTGCACGTACACGCTCCAGTGAAACGGTCGCACGCTGCGCCGTTCTTGCATGTGCAAATACTGCTGCAGTTCGCGCCAAAACGATCGCTTGCGCAGATTTGATCGCAGTTTACGCCCGTCCACCCAGCAGTGCATGTGCACGTTCCAGTGAAACGGTCACACGTTGCTCCGTTCTTGCAAGTGCAGGTACTGCTGCAGTTGGCGCCAAACCGATCGCTTGCACAGATTTGATCGCAGTTTACACCCGTCCACCCCGCAGTGCATGTGCATGCTCCTGTGAATCGATCGCAAGCCGCACCGTTTTTACAGCCACATGACATCGCGCAATTCGATCCAAATGTTCCTAAAGTGCAAATTGAAGAGCATGTCGAGCCTGTCCAACCGAATTCACAAAAGCAGTTGGAGCATGTTTTTGTGACACATCGACTGCGATGTTGGAGCAGAGATTGCCCTTGTTGCCGGGATTTGAACCCAGAGGCACCCCCTACAATTGCACAAATGAAACATTCTGTCAATTTTCAAAACTGGTGCGAAAGAACAAAAACAAAAGTACATTAGGGTCTGTCCAATGCAGAAATCGCACAAGTGTAAGTTTGGACAATAAAAAGCAAACAAACAGAACTGAAAAATCCGCAGACAGACCTTTAGGGATCACGGCACGCAAGGATTACTGAACAGTATCCGATGCATCCCGTCACAAGCACAGTCCATGAATTCACCCGATAACATACCGACAATTTGGAAAGCCCGTCAAATATTCCGCTTGGAAGTGTCGCAATTCGGTTTGCACTGAGCGAACTGCATTAATGAAATCAAATGGCAGAGTGAGTGAAATCAGTCGCCATAAAAGGCATATGCAAACGAGCAATCGCTGTTCTCCCACTCACAGCTCAGTCAGCGCAGTGAGCTTGTCGAATATCCCGCTCGGAAGTGTCGCAATTTGGTTTGAACTGAGGCCACTGCATGAGTCAAATGAAATGGCAGAGTGAGTGAAATCAGTCGCTATAAACGGCATTTGCAAAGAACAATCACACGCTGTTCCTCCACTCACAGAACAGTCAGCGCAGTGAGCTTGTCGAATATCCCGCTTGGAAGTGTCGCAATTATGTTTCCACCAAGGTCACTGCATCACTCAAATCAAATGGCAGAGTAAGTGAAATCAGTCGTTCTTAACGAATTAGCAAAGCAACAATCGCACGCTGTTCTCCCACTCACAGCCAAGTCAGCGCCGTGAGCTTGTCGAATATCCCGCTTGGAAGTGTCGCAATTTGGTTTCCACCGAGATAACTGCACGAGTAATATTAAAATGGCAGAGTGAGTGTCAATTATTTGAAGAACTGTGAAGAGTTAGTAAGCATATGGACATGCGATATGTACAGCAAACGGCCAACGTTCTGCACCCTTACTCACAGTTTTTTCAACCCGGGAAGGCCATCAAAGACCCCGCTGGCAATGGACGTCAGCTGCTCGCCTATCCAATTTCTACAAATGGTTTGAACACGCAGCGTAAGTTAGTGCCCAAATCGAGCCGAATGGACACATATCAGTCAGACCTTGAACAAGTACTTTTATGCTTAATAATTACAATTCGGTAGTACCCGTCGGAAACGCGCACGAAAGGACAGCTCCTCCATTGCATGTGCAAGTGTTAGGACACGCGCCAATGACGCCTTCAGTTTGGAAAAACAACAAGCACACCGCGACGACCAATGCACTCAGGCGATTGTCACCTGAACGCAGGGCCACATAACTGTGCCGATTGCCCTGCGAAAAATGCAAAACAGGACCCAACCACGTTAAGCTTCCGATCAAACAGACACTTGTCGTCAACAAGTCGCTCAGCGCGCTACACAACACTTACAATGCCGCCGAGACGGCCAACATGCTTCTCCATGACCGATTCGAAGGGTTTAATTACATCCAAGACATTATTTTGAGAGTTTCACCAACAAAGCTTTATCTCAACCGTTTTTTGCAATCTACGTTTAAAAGATCAAAGTTTGGACCAAGTCTAACAAGAGACACAGCAGCGTATACTGTAAAGTGAAAAGCATGGATGAGTTGACGTTCGAAGTGTGGATGCAGATAACGCGAGTGAACCGACTGGAAGTGCCGACCCTGGCTGGAAACGCAAAGCGATTGTCAACAAGACGTGGAAGTGGCTGTCAATACCCCGTATGGTCAACACAATCACAAATATTTGCGGAATCTCGGACCATTCATGAACTCGCCCACCACAAACTCACCTTTGGCTTGAATTATCGATTCAGGTTTGTATATGTATGGTCAGAGCAAATTACTGATCAGTATAAGTGACAAGGGTTTTTGGTTGATGAACAAGTGCACACAGCAAATAACGCGCTTTTCCGCCCAGCAATAGCCAGAAACTGAGGCAATCGTGATCGCCGTTGAACGAACTGCGTCAGGCAGTATGATTTCCGCTGACAGACTCTAAGTTGAAACTGAATTACCCCTTCAACGGTACGCGCACTCATAAGCACTCTGACACGTCCCGTGGTGCTTGGTATACACACGTTCAGACAAGGCCTGTGGCGACTTGCACGCGTGTACTCCAGTCAGAATTGCTCCACGCAATCAGACGGCCCCGAGGTGCGGCGGTACGCACTCAGACTCGCCCCGTGGTGCGCGACGATACGCACTCAGACTCGCCCCGTGGTGCGTGGCGGTACGCGCATTGGCACGCAACTTTTCAAATACATTTTGGTTCCGTTGTCGTGCGCGATACTTGACGGTACCGTCATTTGAAATTCATGCAGATGAACCGGCCTCTACCACAGGCACCGCGCAGACATTGCACCTAGAGGATTATTGGAGTTTATCAGAATTTGAACGAGTATTCACACTTGAGTGGCCAATTGAATTCCACGAACGCTACCACAGGTCTTACGTGTGAGACCGTTTGGAAGCCTAGTTGAATAGACGTTGAGCAAGCGCTAGCGGGATTTATCAGAAAATTCACGTTTTTAATAATTTGACCAATTCCAGCCATCACTAATGATCCCGACAGATATAGATCACGACAGATTGGTCCTGACAGCAAGATCATGACAGAATGATCCCGACAGATAGATCCCGACAGATAGATCCCGACAGATAGATCCCGACAGATAGATCACGACAGATAGATTACGACAGATAGATTACGACAGATAGATTACGACAGATAGATCACGACAGATAGACGACGAGAATGGCGTCCTGACATATTGCTGCTTCTGTGAGTATGTTAGTCCGCTGCTTGAACAGCGGGCCACTGATATTCCAGCAGTTTTCTCGAATTTGTATCAAATTATGGAGCGGTGATCGTCAGTTTGACGCGCGTGGCTGTGACTTGTGCTCCGCACCCTCGTCATTTATGTTCGTTTTTATAATACTTTGGAGTTAAATTTTTTTGACATACCTTGGAATTGAACCCGAGTAGTTGGGGCGCAAAGGCCAAAGCGCATCTGCTCAGCCAAGAGGAATGATGAAAGTTTTAAAAATATGCATGTGTGGACAAAGTAGGGGAAAAAGCGCGTACCGCCGCGCACCACGGGGCGAGTCTGAGTGCGCGTACCGCCGCGCCCCCGCATGTAGCACCACGGACCTATCTGATTGGATGCGCAATGAGTCCCTCAAATCTTCACAATCGTTTCTCTCTTTCCTCGTTTTGCTCTTCTTATCTGTTCTTTTTGTACTTCAACTCTGTCCGTTTTAGGTTGATTGCTCATCACACCCATCATCCTCTGGTTTTCTTTATTCTAGCATTCGTTAAAGTTGATCATTTAAGACGGCAGTACGCACCCTCGGTGCGGTTGGTCCCTCGCGGCGGTACGCGCACTCAGACTTGCCCCGTGGTGCGCGGCTGTACACGCCTCAGACTAGCCCCGTGGTGCGCGACTGTACGCGCCTCAGACTTGGCCCGGGGTGCGCGACGGTACGCGCTTTATGCCGAAGAATGTCCTGTCGAGCTACCATCTTTTTGAAACATCACATTTTCAAGTGTGTGCAGATGTCCCTCTTCGTCGGGCTTCAATGTCTCTGCGTAAGCGCTTTCCGGAACCGTCAGCGCGTACGTTTCCGATTGCCCAGACAGACCGTCAGTCGGATTTGCACCATCCAAATTGACACCGACACCGCCGACGCCGACGCCGCCCTCCGTTCCGCACAACGCAGCCATTCCTCGTCGCAGTTGAAGAACTAGTTGACTGAACTGCGGTCGCGTTTCCGCATGCTTTCGCCAACACGTCTCCATCGCTGCGTATACGAGTTTTGGACAGTCCTTCGGCGACTCCATGCGCTTGTTCTGAGATAGATAGGCTGCAAATGTGTAAGAGAAAGATATGAGCAGTTGCGTCAGATATGGACCAGTCAGATATGGACCGGTCAGACCAGCAATGCAATACTGCAACTGCAAGTTGCGCGTGCAGACTTACTCGATACGGCATAGTTCTCGAGTCCGGGGTAGGGCTTGGCTCCACGGGCGAACACCTCCCACATGACAATGCCGAAAGACCACACGTCTGACGCATGGGTGAAAATGCGTTTCTCCAGCGATTCGGGCGCCATCCTAGGTTGTCAACAAGCACGCGTATTGGCACACAGAAAACGCAGACAGAAAACGCAGACAGAAAAACGCCGACAGAACAGACAGAAAAACGCAGACAGGAAACACAGACAAAAAATGCAGACCAAAAACGCAGACAGCACAATTACACTCACAGACAATCATACTCCTATTGCACATGGTTGCGCCAAACACTCACCATTTGACGGGCAGTTTCCTCCGTGTTTTGGCCACATAGTAGTCGCCGGATGCACCAGTGTCGCGCGATAGGCCCATGTCCGCCACTTTCACGATCACTTGTGCTTTGGGACTCAACTTCCAGCCGTTCTCGAAGGAATTAGGAGCACGGGGCCCGGCAACGACCATGCAATTGCGAGCGGCAAGGTCCCTAGCGCGTTCCGCCGCGCGCCACGGGTTAGTTTAATTTGGCGAGGAGCAAATATGCAAACTGCTATATTATGGTTTCCACTTACCTGTGAACGATTTCGCACTTGGCAAGGTGTTCCATCCCGCGCGCAATATCTGAAAAAACGTGAGCACACATAGTCAATTGCCGAGACATAATCATACAGAACTTGCATCATACAAATCACATCAGTCAGACAGTCCATACTGTTCATACTAATCGCAGACCCGTGCACGTGACTGCTTCTTACCAATGCAAAAGCAAAGAAGGTCCGTTGAAGTAAAGTCAGATACTTTGCTGTCGCTGAGGAAGTGACGCAGATCGCCATGCGCGGCGAATTCGAGAACCATGCAGTTGGGATCGCTCTGTGAAAGAAATGGAAGTGCTGGTGTCAGGGCAATGACAATATATAACGAAATCCATAGACAAAGTGGACGGAGCAGAACAGATTGGACGGAATGGAGCGGACGGTCTGATCGCCCACCTGTGTGCAGACGCCAATCAGTTCAATGATGTTGGGGTGGTTCGGAATGGTCCGCATGAGATCGATCTCCGCCATGAATGCACTGCGCGCCGAACGGATTTCGTCCGAACTTGACATGGACGTCACCTTGAACGTTTTGACGGCCGCTTTGATCACCGCGACGCTTCCTCCACGGGGCGTGATGTCTGCAAGATAGACCTCGCCGAATTCTCCCTCTGCAATGCAATGATAATGCGAGCGCCGCGACCTCGCTTGCCCTCGACACAAACTCGCGAATCAGCGCGGCCCTCTCCGCTCCTCGTTCGGCACGCTGTTTCCGCAGTTCCAAGTAATTCAACATTGTCACAGTTTCGGATTTCAAGGCCTGCTTCCATATGGATCGCCGCTTCGTGTCGTAGGGCCGACGCAACCTCGACGAGGCTGTTTACAAGGCGCCTTGCCGCAACAAGCTTTTCTAGCGAGGCACTGCCGGCATAGAGTTGCTCTTCCGTTGCAAAAACCGCGTACTCTTCGAAATCTTTTTCCGCCTGGGCGACTTTATCCCAAGCGGCTGATGCTGTCTCAGCTTTGGTTTGGACTTGGAGGCAGGCAGCCGTCAAGGCAGAGAGACCAGTCGCAGTGGCTTCAAAGTTCTTGACGTCGACCCGGCACTGGTCAGTGAGGGTCGATGCGCGGGCGACAGCCTCGTCATTGGAAGTCGCACAACCGTCGGTAAACTCAGCACGAAGTCGGTCGGCATTTTCTGCGAGCCTTCCGAGCTCGCCAACGTTGCGAGCAAGAGCTGCGATGGCGGACGAAAGATCACGCTCGGCGTCTGGGACACACTTTTCGGCATTCTTATTTCCGGCCACTCGACGGTGGGCGTCATTGATGTTCTCCATGATCTGTTTGCGTCGTGCATCCGTATCGAGAAACTCCCGGTGGATGTCGGTGGTCACAAAGCGCGCGATGGGCTCGCATGCCATCTTGAGAATGTCAACAGCTGTCATTGTAACAGTTGCGTCCGACTTGCAGGCTAACGTTCGAATGGCCTCGAGCGATTCGATGAGTTCATCAACATCTGCGTCCCGGCTGGCAAAGACAGATGTCGCCTTGACAGCCTTCAGCTGCTCAACGAGGAGTTTGACTGGCGCCGAGTCAACGCTTGGAAGCGGAGGCGCCGGCCATGTGATGGAGACAGCCTCCAGAGGAATGGACAACGTTTTGATGATGTCGGCTGTGATGACGTCGTCGTTGATGGGACGACTGGTGATGCACAATTTGTGAAAAAAGTAAAGTAGGGGTTAGAGGCGCGTGTCCGCTGTGCACCACGGTGCCCTTCCCTGGGGTCGGATTTTTCCTATTTCTATATTACCATTATACTGTTCCGTGTATACACACTTGTTCTAAAGTTGACATCAGTATTAAAAACAATACAAAAGTAAAATCAGTGGACACGGTGGCGCGCGGTGGACATGCGTAGTCCATGAGCACCGTGGCGCGCGGCGGACACGCGCAGTCCATGAACACCGTGGCGCGCGGCGGACACGAGCAGTCCATGAGCACCGTGGCGCGCGGCGGACACGCGCAACGAACCTGCGCAGGCGAGCATCACTATCGGCCAGTTGTTGGAATTCGGCATGTGCTCGTGACTGGATGCGCTTCCAAGCGTCGAAGATGTTATCGACATGCTGCTTCGGATTGACGATCGACGTCTTAAAAAACGGAAGAGCATTGATGTCCTCGGCAGTCCTGTCAATAACTGATGGTTGACGAAGCATTGTACTTGGAAACTTCGCCTCTTGTACCAACGTTTCGACATCATCAACATCGCCGACTTTGCTCTTGGCACGCATGGTTGTTAGGGCGGATTCCAGAGTAGAATTTGCTGCGATTGCAAAGAGAGCGCTGATGAGCTCCAACGACGGGGACGTCGATTCGAGTGCAAGCAAAACGGGGGTTGCGCCGTTTTCGTCACATTCGTTGACCGCATTTGCTCCATTCGTTGTCGCGATCAACAAGCGTACTGCACCAACATTGCCGGCGCTGTCGCAACGTGCAGGGGGGTTTGTTTTCGTCAGGTGTTTGAAGAATATCCAGTCTAGGGCTGGCGGTGGCTCTTCGGACTAACTATGCAGTCGGTCCCGGAACACTGTCGGCCAGACTCGGGCCTGCCGCCTGGGATCCGTGCGGAACGGCCGCGGACCGCCGGCCGGCCCTGCGCGGTACTCAGCGCAGTAACGTTATCCCATATGCCTACAGGAGCAGGGCGTATGATCCCCATATATAAGGAGCGACGGAGCGAATATCCAACGGGTCTTGTTTGTGGAGATTCACCCAGTCTTTACGACGGTCTTTCCGAGTATCGTACTGGCACCGTGAGGCACCTGGGGCACTCACGTGAGCACCCACACGGCTTTGCATAAGCGACAGCTCGCTTAATCCAATTGTCTGTCTGACAAGCCCACTGGCTCAGTGATCATTTATATTGAGTGCCACAGAAACATTTCAAATTGTTGCAGAAATGCAGTCTACTGCTCGAGAGAAGGGGCTCTCATAGTTAGCACTATTATTTTCAAATTACCTACTATTCCACACTCATCTTATCTCGTCAAATTTGGTCGGTAAGTATTTTAATCGCTAAGGCTAACCCGTAGGCTTTCGTGGGGTTAGGGTTAACCTTTGTGGGGGAGGCGGCCTATTCTATAGGTGGGCCAACACTCGGGGATGTCACTGAGTGACGCACCATCGACTTCGTTAGACGAAAATGCTCTGACCACCTCGTTAATTATGTCTTCGGCGACAGGTGGGTTGCTACTGAGTGAAGTGCGCACCACTCCAACACCTTGTCCTTCGTCCATGCTGCGGGGTCATCTGCGGATGACGCCATCGGTGCAAATATCGAGGTACAGAGGCCTCCTCACTTGTAACGTCGCGTTCGATACAGGATGTGAAGGTTTTGAATGAAGAAGGGTATGGATAAGGAGGGGAGGAGAGCCTTCACAAGGAGTTTTTATTCAGCATCAAGCAAACATACTTGGTGGACGATAGATGGGATGATCAAATTGAGACACGCTACCACGCCAGTAAGTACAAGACTTTACTCTGGATTTATCCCCGGGCTCGAAAAATTCCTGAATACCGCTCACGTGCCGCAGCCACGTGATATTTATGCGATACTCGCACAGCGTCGAAGCGCCGCAGCGTCTGCCGGATACTTTCGAAGCGCAGAGTGAAGCTTTACACTCAAAACTCGTTCAAGCTTGTCATGTCCATCACAAGGAGGAGATCCTGTCTTTATAGCTTTTATGGTTCTGGCGACTCTGTCTCAATTTTTTCTTAATCATAATGTCGGCTCTTTCTGTTGATGCATTTCACGCCTCTGTTCCAGCGGGTGTGTATGCGCTGTGTGCTGAAGACAGTGACCTGGGTCAACACATTAAGGACGCCTTGGAAACAATTGAGAAGGCCATTGCAGAGTACGGGTGGGTGGGTAGGTGTCTGTGCATGTGTTTTGATTTGGTCTGTGCCAGCCAGTGCTTATTTGTGTCTTTATCTGTGTCAGTCGTTCTGTTGGTGTCCGTATCTTGTCTGTTTCAGTCTTAGTGCGTGTGCTTGTGTTGTGTTTCTGTCTGTGTCAGTGCTTGTGTTGGTGTCTGTGTCTTGTCTGTTTTTGTCTTAGTGCTTATGCTTGTGAATGTGTCTATGTCTGTGTCAGTGCTTGTATTTGTGTATGTGTCTTGTCTGTGTCTGTCTAAGTTCTTGTGTCAGTGTTTGTGTTTGTGTTGTCTCAGTGCGTGTGTTTATGTCTGTGTTTGTGTTTATCTTAGTGCTGTTTGTGTCTGTGTCTGTGTTTGTCTTAGTGCTTGTGTTTGTATTTATGTCAGTGGTATCGTTGTGTGAGGTTAGGGGAGAAGGTCAATGAATTGACATGCGCACTTTAACGATTTCTATATTCCTCCATCATTGACAAACAGGATCGACGGACTGAGCATCAGCTTTAATGGGGGTAAAGATTGCACTGTCTTGTTGCATCTGTATCGCGCCGCAGTCGCACGTGTGGCTGGTGAGACATCCTGGAAGGAGGCGCTTCATGCGGTGTACGTGAGATCACCCGGCCCTTTTGAAGAGGTCGAGGCATTTGTGGAAGAATGCAGACAAAGGTGTGTCTGTGTGTGTGTGCGGACTCGGATTGTAATTTTTATTGGTGAAATCAAATCACCTAACGTGCACCAATGGGGTGTTTCCGTCTGTTTGTGGTACTCACCACGCAAGTCATGCGTCACTGCCGTCAGCTCTTGCTTGCCAGCACGTTAATAGTGTGTACTACTATTATGCTGACTATGTTGTTAACTATGGCACGCTGTTGTTTTCTGCTTCTGCGCCGACAACCCCCCCCCCCCCAACCGGCATAACAACTCCATCAATGTCACGTACATCCGGGAAGTTATAATCTCCGTCTTGATGTCATCGAGGGCAACATTCGAGATGGACTCGCATGGTTAAGGGAGTCGTCGCCGCAGATTCGCGCCATTCTTGTCGGAACGCGGCGAACGGACCCCTTTTCGGGTATTACGGTCCCCCCCCCCCCCCCCCCCCCATTGGCCTTTCTGGGCATTCCGGCACACTCGCTGTCTTGTTTTCAGAGTCTTGTTTTCACACCGCAGCGAGCGTGTGTGCGTCTTGAAATCGCTTACATCGCAGCTGGGTGGTATACTTTGACAAGTGTCATGTCTCTTACTCTGTGACTGTGCATGTGTGTGTGCGTGCTTGGGGTGTGTGTGCAGGCAATCTCCGCCCATTCTCTCCAACAGACATAGACAAGGGATGGCCGGATTTCATGCGCGTCAATCCGGTACTCGACTGGTCGTATGCCCTCGTGTGGGCATTTCTGCTCCGTCTGCAGGTCCCATACTGCTGCCTTTATGACCTCGGGTACGTGTCGATTTGCACTCGATCTGGTTTTGATTAGATTTCTTGGGTATAGCCACTCTCGCATTCGCAGACGATACACGACAGCACACACACAAGCACACACAAGCACACACAAACACACACAAACACATACAAACACACACAAACACAAACACACACAAACACAAACACACACAAACACAAACACACACTGTCTCTCCTGCCACTCAATCTCCCTGTCGCATTCACTCAGGGCATACACACACATGTGTACTTATTAGGCATAGCACCTAAGACGCGTTATATGAATAACACATACACAAAAGCACTCTTCTCTGTCTCTTCTCTTCCTATTTCCCTCTCACGTACTCACCAGCATCCTAACACAGACACTCCTTTGTAATGCGCAGATACACATCCCTCGGAAGCAAATCGAACACCACTCCAAATCCGCTGTTGAAATCGGGCAATGGGTACATGCCTGCGCATGCGCTTGTGCAACAGGATGCAGAAAGGGCTGGACGAAGTAAATAATATACAGACATGACACCTATTGTAGGTGGACTAACTTACAATGACAGGTGTGCGGTGTGTGTGAGCGTGCTTGTGTGTCGGAATACTACGTGTGCTGAATCCAATAGGCTTGCTCACGGACTTGCATGGCTAGCAATACTTCGGATGTTTATTATTTTGCGGGGGACTCTCACTCCATTCGATACGGTTTGTATTTGGCTGCCAGACTCAAGTCATGGATATCGTGTGCGGTAATGTTCTGCATCCCTCCTCAGTGAAGACATTATGTAGTGGCAATGTTGGCTTCATTTGGCGGCACTGTCGGGCCATGCACGCATGCAAGCCCCTCAACCACACACGCACGGCACAGTGTGATCATGTGGAATCATGCCGGTTGTTTGCCCTTCTCCTTTGCTGATTGTACGGTGGCGATATCTCTCGCATTTCCATTTGTCCAGGTTACTCATCATGAGTACTGCTGTGATAAAGTACCCCTGCTGGAGCACAGCCCTGCTGTGCTCAGTGACACTTCCGTTCCGTCATCGTCATCATCTCCGTCCTGTCTCATCCATGTCTGACTCATTGTTGTCATCGTTGTCCCCATACTCTACTGCCGTAGAACTATCCCCCGTCCACGCAGGCCAGACGGCATGCGCCCGCTACACCCTCGTCCTCGTCCTCGTCCATGCTGGCGTGCCTTGATCTCATGCTGCACACAATGGCTGCAGTGATATCCGAGGGACCATTGGCAGTGCCGACTTCTTTATCGTCGTCGTCGTCGTTGTTGTTGTCGTCGTTGTCGTTGTCGTCCCCGAATGAGTCTGGACAGACAATCAACTGATAACGTGGTCACTTAAACTCGGCACCTTGACTGTCACGGCTTAATTTGCTGAATTCTGGTTACCAATCATTCAATCATTACTAGCACTTATGAATATGTTTCTATAATGCTGGCGAACACAGACTGTCACAGTGCCGAGTGTGCTTTGTGTTAGACATGGCCGACCAGTTCAATGACATGCCAGCTGCAGTCGTAACAAGTGTGATCATCATGTTCTTGATGACAGCAGAATAGATTCATACCCTATCAGATAAACCGGTTTTCTGAGTTGTAAAGCAGAGAGCGACCAATTTGGCATGCCGATTACACCGTTCTCAAATTGAGTTCGATTAAGCAGGTCTGTCATCAGATGGTCACGTTGATAATTATAGCGATGACATCGGCTCAGTGCCGTGAATGCAATCGGGTCGCAGAAAATGGCCGGTCCATTCGAGGGGAGTTCTGCCGATGCGTGAAAGAATCCTGGGATATGCTGACTCAGCAGCTGCTTTTAAATTGTTGATTCAGTCAGTCACAGTTACTGCAAGCCGTCAACTGTATAAATCAAGTTCTATTTGTCATTTTAGTATTTATGTGCATGGCGGCCCGACCTCCATCATCGGGAGCCACGGACAGCACTGTGCCGTGGAAACAGACCTGCCTCGCCATTCCGTCCGGCATTCTATTCTACATAATTAAAATAAACTCCTCACTCTCGAAAACTGAAAATTAACGCATGGCAGGTTTAGTGAACCATCCGTTAGGTATTAAATGTCTTCATTGTTGTGGTGTGGACGGCGGTCGACTCCTTTTGCTGGCTACAAGCTCTGCCGCTGTCGAGAGCCAGTCAGAAGAGGCTGCTTTACGGCGGGCGGTGAGTCAGGTCAATGGAATCCACGTTCGTTTCTGGGTCACTTACTCCTCAACAGCAAAGTCCTCCTGGAGGGTGGTGCCCTCGTAGTCGAACGGCTTGGGCTTCACAGCACAGGGGACGCCGCCGAGATCGCTGTAGACCACGTCTGAAACCTTGTTTGACCGGCTGATGTATATCGAGTCAAGCGACTCAGTGATCGGGTTTTCCTACAATTTAAAATTGCAGTTAAAGAAAAAATGCGTCGGGGGGGGGGGGAGAGAGCCTCTCAGGGTCAATAAACAGTTGTGATCCCTTTGCACACAGATAAGTCATCAAATGACCGGCATTCGTTCACAGCATCAAACGGTTAAAGATTGTACTGGTGCAATTATTTTGCCACAAATGACGTCGACAATGATCCTGTGAGCATTATCAGCATACCTTGAAGTATGATGCGGGTTTGATGCTGTAATATAACATTGCCCGGGGAGTACCAGCCGACAAAGTAAGTAATTATCCTTCAGAATGATGAGGTAAATGCAAACAAAGCATTCAATGGTATGGGACGTCGAGGGCCACTGACCTGGCCATCATGTTGCCCGAGTGAAGGAGGCTGTTCGGGATATCCTCGCTTGTGGGCAGATGCATCGTGCCCAGGGTCAGCCACACAACAATGTCTTGCTTCTCCAGCGGCTCAGAGTTGAAAAACGTGTCGAAATCAACGTACGGGGTGTCCAACACAGGCTGGTTGCAGCCGTGACTGTTGCGATCCTGAAAGCGGCAAGGAGGAGTGCGGCACATGCACATAAAAGGCGTGATCAGTCGCCCCGCGACGGCAAAATTTGCCTGTATTACACTGGCAGAGGCTTGTGAATGAACAAATACGGTGATAACAATGTCCGTATATTACTCATGCCGACCAAAGCCATCAAACAGCAAGCGGATGGTCACGGCCGATTCCAATGCAGACTTTTTCAATATTTGGTAACCAGTCACATACGACTCTCATGTAACAAATTAATATGAATTTGAGTTGATAAAGTGGCAGTTAGTACAGTACCTCCTCGTCCTTGCGGAGCGTCACGGCAACGTTGTCCAGAGCCCATGTGGACGATTTGACCTGGGGGGAGTCACGGTCAAGCAGGCTGCGCACATATGTGCCTGCATAATGACAAGACGGTGATCGTGTCAGTAGTGATAACGCATTCAACATGAACAGTTGAGGTATACGTAGCCGTGGAGGTAGGCCTGAAAGAGTGAAGTATCTTGAATGTGCAACAGCCAATACGACCGCGAGAATACATTACCATCGACGACACAGTGAGAGACATGCACAGAAATTGAAGGAGGTTGTGTACAGCGCTATGCGAACCGCAAGACAACACTCGTTAAAGCACACACATTTACATACATACACTATCACACCCGTAGATACACACACAAACACACACACATACACAAACACAAACATAAACACAAACACAAACACAAACACAAACACAAACACAAACACAAACACAGGGTCTGTGTCCGCCGTGCCCCTCCAGTCAACGACACGCACCTGGATGGATTCTGTAGCCTGCAGGCTCGTTCCACTCGTTGGGCTTGGAGGGGTTGATGACTGTCCAGAATGCGGGTGACGATGGGTCGATGCGGAGGCGCGACTCATCTTCCGACTTGAGCACAGTGCGCTCAATCACCTTCTGTGACCGCCGCTGCTTCAAGTGCGGAATTTCGCGGGTCTCCACCTTCACCTTTGCCACCTCAAAAGAGTTCTCTGCGCCCTTGATGTCAAGGTCCAGCTTCAGCGAGAGCAGATGGTCGTGCAGCGTCGCCATTCCATTCTTGCGAATGCGCGTTCCGTACGGGTGGTCCGCCGCGTAGTAGTGACCCGACTGGATAAAGCCGCTCGCAGAGGTGTGGAAGTCGATGCTGCCGTCGTAATTGAGCATCCAGCGCACGCAATAGTCGTAATTATTGACGGTGAGTGTCATGCTGATGACCAGTCGCGTCCCACGAACACCGGCGACCCAGTAGTATGATCCATCGTCCCAGTTGTTGTCAAAGTGTTTGATGGTAGGCTTTCCCAGGTCTTCCTCGAAAATGCACACTCCGTGACGCCGGCGCTCGAGTCCATCAGGGCCCACAAAGTAAAGGTCGAGGAACGTTGCATGTTCGGGACAGTCGAGGCCGGGGACAAGTTCAAACATGCCGACGCCGAGCTCCCATGCGGAATCGAGATAGTACACATTGGCCTACTCAAATTATAGTTTAAACGTAACAATGTTAGTGAAAGAACGCGAAGAAATGAAGGCGCGATTGAGAGAGGCATTTCCATGATGTAAGTTATTCACTCCGCTCAAATGATTATTTTACTCCGTGCAAAATGAATAATCAACACACACACAGACACAAACCGTACCTGTGCAGGACTTGAGATCGACGAGTATGATGCCAGGGCCTCCGACAAGCTCAGCTCATAGGCGATGCGCTCACCCTTGAAAGAGACGTCCATAATGCGGGGGCCAACCTCAAAGTTGTTGCCGAGGTGAAGCTTCCAGTCCATCCACTCGAGCGTCTGTCCCGAGACGGTGTACCGAGGTCCCTGGGGCTCCTGCATGCGAGGGCCTTTCCTGTCCTCAAACGCGCGTCCATTACCGCGGCGGCGCAGAGTGCTCCACAGCGGATCAGAGTCAAGCTCATAGTCAAGCTTCACACGGTACGATTCGTCAGCGTCCCACTCTGCAAGCAATGCCTCGGCGCTATCAAACGACCGCCCGAGGAAGAAAATTTGCTTCACAAAAAACTCGTTGCCGTCCTCCGCGCTGTGCTTGACATTCATCTCGAGGCCGGTGTTCATCAGAAAGAAGCCCTCGACATCAAGCATGAAGTAGTTCCACATTTCCTGGTCGGAAAGGAGATTGCCACGCGGGGCGGTGTCCGTGTAAGTGAGACCGATGCACGAGCCGTTGCGCTCGGGAGGGCAGTCCGCGGGATCAAAGACAGCGTCGAATGTGTACAGCGTCACCCGTGCAAGCTTCCTCATCTCCTTGCGCATTGCGGCGTCAATAAATTCATACTCGATCCCGTCAGGCGAGCGTTTCCGTCGGAAATGGGACCCACGCGGTAGAATCCAACAAAAGGGGGCTGTGCGCCACCCATGAAGAGGTTCACTTTTGCGTAGCGCTTTGGGCGCGGGTTGTTGAGCGGGTCAT
>CALSCR010000940.1:0-18238 GCA_943704495.1 Pigoraptor chileana
GGGGGGGGCGGGGATGTGCTTTCTGTGGGAGAGTTGGAAGACTTATTCTCATTCCTGCGATCAGTTCTGTTGCGTGTGCTTATTCGAACTCGTGAGGATCTTTTTTTGCAAAGCGAATCAAATATTCATCGGTTCTAAAATTATTGTTTGTTTTGGCACTTGTGCGTCGCTTGTGTGATTGCAGGAAGTTGCGAGGGTGTGTGAGATTCGCGCCATGCCCACATTCCAGTTCTTCAAGAACAAGGCGAAGATCGACTTTTTCAGTAGTGCGGATGCAGCCAAGTTGGAGGAGTACATTAAACGACACAAAGGGCCGGACGGCGACGAGGAGTCAGCGGGGGTCCCCGGATATGTGGGTTGCAATGGCGCGCGTGTGTTGAAGATCGTCTCGTTCTGTCTCTGTCTGTCCTGTGTCTGGCTCTGTCGCTGGCATTGTGCGATCTATGGGTACAGCGCCTGAGACTCGGACTTGCATCGTATATGTCTCTGTCTATGTGTTTGTTTCTGTCGCTATCTCTGTCTGTGTCTGTGTCTGTGTGTGTGTGTCTGTAAAACCACGACGATCACGCACACGCCCCTTTGCTGGAATTGGGTCTTGCCGCCAATTGCAACGCGCTCACGCGATGGCCGTGCATTGCCACTGTCATAGATGGCGCTGGATGAGTTTGTGGACAAGCGTCAGGTGGAATGCCTCAACGCGGACGACAAGCACGGTGTGCAGAATGTGTTCTCGAAGGAATCGCAGTACCTGGAGAGCGACTGTGACGAGCAGGTTGGTCACGCCACACGTGCAAGCTGCTCTCACACAGTCCGTCCTTTGGAGCCACACTGCTCGTCGCATTTTTCTGTTTGTAATTAATGATGATTGGACGATGTCTGCATTTGTTTTTGTATTGCTCATCAAAATGCACATCAATGCGCTTGTGTGTCTTTGTGATTGCATTTGACCTGGAATTACCCTCCTCTTTCTTGTAACTCTGTGTGGTTGCGGGTGGCGCAGTCATAATGCTCCCGTGATTTTCAAATACCACTGCCCACGCGCATCGTCATTCTAACAATGCGACATGTGGTGTATGTGTCTCTCTCTGTTTCTCTTTCTCTTTTCTGCGCGCTTGTGATGTCCATGGGCACGGAGCCTAAGAAACTGACTTGAATCCTACATCTCTCTCTCCCTTTCGCTCTCTCTCTCTTTCTTTCTCTTGTGGAGTCCATGGGCACAGCGCCTATGTCACTGACTTGAATCCTACATCACTCTCTTTCTCTCTTCTTCTCTCTCTCTTGTGATGTCCATGGGCACGACTGACCTGACTCCTACATCTCTCTCTCCCTTTCTCTCTCTCTCTCTCTTTCACTCCCTTTCTCTCTCTCTTGTGATGTCCATGGGCACGGCGCCTATGACACTGACCTGAATCCTACATATTTTTGCGCGCAGCTGATCATTTCGATCCCGTTCAACCAAGCCGTCAAAGTGCACTCTGTGCGCTTCATCTCGCCCACCGATGGTTTGTGGCATTCTCTTTGTGTCGTTATTGTGTGTACGCACTCACGGCTGCGTCATCATGAGCTATTGTTCTACTTTCTTCATTTCGGAGACTGGGAGGGAAGAAGCGGAGGGGGATCCATGTGTGTTGATATTGCGTGCTTGTGACGACGCATCAGAATGACAAATGGCGTCACTCAGTCGATGTTGTCTTGCACACAGACTGTATGTCGTTGACGTGTGTGCAAACTTGCTTTCCCTTATTGCGCAGGAAGGGCGCCCAAAAATGTGCGGATATTCGTCAATCGGACCTCATCGCTCGACTTTGACGAGGCCGACAGCGCGCCGTCAGTGCAGGACATCGTTGTGGAGAACGACAAGATCATCCCCCTCAAGTTTGTCAAGTTCCAGAACGTCAACCAGATCACCGTGAGTTATTTTTCTCCCCCGTCGATGTTTTTTTCTGCACCAGACTGTTTGATCAGACGAACATTGACCGTGTATTTGTCCGTTTGTCATTCTTTCGCCCGCTTGCATTCTATCGCAGTTTTTCATCAAGGACAACGAAGGGGGAGCGGCAACCACCGCCATCCAGCAGATTATTGTCATTGGAATTCCGCTGGCGCACACAAACATGAGAGAGTTCAAGAGGGTGCGTCCTGCAACGGGTCTGCATGACTCTACACGTCACTGTCACATACTCACACACACTCACACTCCACACACACACTCACACTCACACGCATGCAACAATCTCCATCGATCTTTCACATATGCGTCCGTGTTGTTGTTGTGTGCGTGTGCTCTATGTTCTTGTGGTGAATTCCAAAAACACCCACTCATTGCGTGTCTTTTCGTGTGTGTTTTTCTTCGTACTTGCAGGTCGCTGGACATGAGAACGAAGCTCACTAATCCCCCAGCTTGCCTCGGTTTTGGCCACCAAAGGAGTCAGAGTGCGGATAAACACCAAAAGTACCTTCTACATTTTATTTGTTGCTTTGTTCGGTTGTGGCAATGTAAGTTGTGGAATCAGCAGCAGCCGTAACCTTGCGCCTGCATATCATCTCATTCATACCTGTCGATTTTACCCATCCCGCCTCACTCGTCCCGCCCCTGTCAGTCAGACATAATTGGACTCGTGTGACTCATCTCGAATTCTGTCTCCAGCAGTCCTATTTGTCGCTCGCCTTTATTCAGTGTGTACAAATAACACGGACGACCAGTCGATCGCCATTTTGATAAGGATTGTTACACCTGCCATCATTAATGCGACGATGTCACGCAAGCATTCAACTGCCGTGCTGTGAGTCGTGGAATCGATTTAATTTGTCCTGCACACCAAAGTATACGACTGCCAGGCATGGCGACTCGTCTGGACCGCCGCCTCTGACAGCCTGGATTGGATTGGGGATTTCCTTGCAAACCCGGCTTCAGCATCGTAGTCGCATCCCAGTTATACAGCTTCAGTTGGCGGGGGAACCCATATGAATATGGACAATTCAAAAAGATGGCAGCCAGTGTCCTCGTCTTGCTCAGAGCACATGTGTTCAGTCATCCGACAATTTCCGGAATATCCCACCGACACATAACCGAAATGCACTTGCATTGGAATCGATACCACTGACAAGCAGCCCGTATACCTCATTTCCTCCATCGAGGCCGGAAGTGTGCCACTGATCTGCATTCGTTTGTCGGGCAACAGTAGTTTGTGCGCGTTTTCGGCGAGTGTCCGGGCGTGCTACTAATAAATAGACATTGCTTGTTTACTGAAGTGCCGTATTACACTATCAATGCACCGAAATCACCGTCGCTGCCCCTTAATCCCGACAACGACAGCCAGCTTTTGTGTGTATAACAGACCCGCATCTGCTGCGGAGCCGACTGTCACTCTGGTCTGCTCGCTGTTGGGCTGCCTTCAGAAAGGCACTTTTACACGGCCCTTTAGTTGCTATGCCATCTTGGGGACTCACACTGTCCGCCTCAAAGTCAGAAGTCCCAATGGCACCAGCGGAAGTCTTAGAGCTTTCGATTCGCACATATCAAGACCGACTCCCGGCTCAAAGGCAATCCGCCTTCCAGTGCACACACCGCGCATTCATAATCCAGTAACACTGACAGCGGGGCATACACCATCACCACATCATTTAATTGTCGGTCTGCAGTGTCAAATGCTCCGAAGCGATTTACAGTATTAGCAAACACGCCGACAGAATTGTAAATAAATACATTTCATGTATCATTACATGTTAGTTCTGTAGACCATATAAACGAACCAAGGGTCTAATATGTCGGCATTTCGCCTGTGCAACAAAGCCCACGACGTCGTATCGAATACAATAATACCAGCGCAACACACAGCGGTCAGTTGAGTGCCGCGCCATGTCAGGCACGCCTGGCAGAAGAATCAATGGCCCGCACAGACAGTAGAATAGTCGAGTGCGATGAACGCCGGGCTGGTTCACGCTTTGATGGCCGGGCATAACTTACAGCAAAGCGCAGGTCTGTCGATGTAATGTGGGTTTGGCAGACATGCATATGTCCGACGACACGACGCCGGCATGTGGCGTGAGGGTTACAGGTGACGTCAGAAGCCGCTCACGGGGTAGACACGTGCGGCAGTTTGGCTGATGATGTCAAGCAGAGGCCTCTCGTTGTCTTTGGCAGCAATGAAAAAGTGGTTGCCGGGCAACGACACGACGCGGAATGGACCCGTCGTCAGCTCCCCCCAGCTGACCAGTTCCCGGTTGCCGTGGTGATCGTCTGTTCCCGCGAGACACGTTATTGGCACACCGCTCAGTTTGTCATTCGCCAGCGGACTCCCCTCGTGAGACTGAACCATCTCAAAGTCCCCGCGAATGGCAGGAAGGAAGAGATCGAGTAAGTCAGGATCGTCGAGGATCTCGGTCGGAGTGCCGTTGAGAGTGCGGAGGTGTGCAACAAATTCGTCACGTGAGGCGTTTGTGAGGTTTGGAAGCAGCGACTGGGCCTGGGCCGAGCCGAATGTCAGTACCACCAGTTCATGTGGCGGGAAAGGGGTTCTTGTTGTTAGCATACCACACTGGCACTCAAACAAGGACTGGCTACCCCGCAAATGCTCAGCCGGGTCCAGCCGGAGAGATAAACAACCCACACACGAAAAGTAGTTAAGACTTACCCGTGGACCCGCCCTGCCAGACGCAATGATATGAACAGGGGAAAGATTGGATCCTATTTTTCGCAAGTGAGCGGCAAGCTCGTAAGCTAACGTGGCGCCCATGCTGTGTGGGGTGAGTGACAACCGTGGTGAGCACTGAAGTCGAGTACAACATTCTCATTGGTTGACCTTTTTTTTTCTAATCACCTGTGCCCCAGAAGAATGAATGGTTTCTCGGTCAACATTGACATGAGCGCATTTGCCATGTCACGCGTGCACTGCTGCAGGTTTGTGTACGGCTGCTGCTTGAAACGAGCCTCTCGACCAGGAAGGCACACGGAGACGACTGCAAACCAAAGGCGGTGGAATGAAATCGGCCCCGATTAGTCAAGATCATGTGTGTGAGCATCCACATTGGCAGTGGAACAAAGTCAAACAGATTAGGACAACACCAGTCGCATCCGTTGTTGCACTGACAACATGGAAAGCAAAGGCAGACACGAACACTCCACCATGACAGGACTCACGCATTGTCACACACGCGCATGTAGATGATAGCACATCATCCATAAGTAGTGCATACGCACTGCCCACCCACCCACCTTCAATCGAATCGTCAATCTTTGCCGACAATGCCGAATAAAAGCCCGTGCCTCCGCCGGCCCACGGGAGACAGACGAGGCGCACCCGTGCGGATGGACGCCGCGTGCGGCACACAACCCACTCAGACATGACACGCGTACGTCCCTCCCTTCCTCTTTATACAGATCCTCTTTCTCCGCATCTATAGTCGGAGACAACAGCGCAGAGAGCGTAATCGCTCTTAAATTTCATGGTGATGTGGCAAAAGGATTGAATCACTACTGTCCACTCACTGACTCGCTTAGGTGAAAGATCACCCGCCAAATTCGAAAATTTGGCGCGACTCAGAACGTCTTTGGATGACACGAGTGAACGCCCGAAACAAGTTTGGGGTTACTGGTTCTCACAGTCGGTATTAAGGTGGATGGGTCGACCCACAATCCACTTGCAAAGGCCTGAAATCCACTTGCGCTTATGGAGCAGAAAGCGTGCGCAACGAAACGACATCTCCCGCCGAATTGATGGGCACAGTCAAAAAGCCCCCAATACAGTGACTTGCATCCTACTCCTCTCTCGACGAATGGCATAGGTGTGTGTTGCACCCGCACCCGCCATGGACGGTGCGTCGCTGGACGAGCTGCTTGTCGGGGGGACTGCTGATGCGACGCAGTATACCACTATTCTGCGGGGACTTTTTGCCCGCTACATCTCCCCCGCCAAAGGTGTGCATGCCGTGTTCTTTGTGTTTGGTTGTTTTCGTTGTTGTCGAGTCCGTATGCACCTCGCCAAAGCCATAGACGTGATGCCCGCCATACTATACGCAACATCCGCGCTGTACATGTGCTGTGCGTGAAATCAGACTCTGTCCATCCACGCAACGCACCTTTAATCACCGGTGGTGTTTGTGTCTTACATTACATTTCGCCCTGTCTTGCGTTTCTGCACAGTTGAGGCTGGGTGTGGAAATGAGGCGCGGATGACACTCATGTGGGTGCGTTCACTCTGCCACAATAATGTACTCGATGTCTTTGCGGCGGGGGATCCCTCACGATTCGATGTGGATGCGGGGCCTGCCGTCTCGGTACACTGGGCGCTGGGTCAGCTTATGCGCCTTCTCATCTCGCCTGGATGCGCCGAAGTGCACAACTTGGCGTGCGAACTGGTCGCTCTCCTTATGGTCCACGTGACGCCGGACGCAATGCCATCGTTATTGGACGAGACATGCCGAGTACTCATGGGTGCGCTTTGCCCTTTTCTATATTCACAACAGATCGCTCGCTCTCTCACTTTTTTGGGACTGCCTAAGTCTCTCCATCTCTATCACTCACTCTCGCACTCTTCTTTGCAGTCCATTGGGATAATGCCTAAGACACTGACGTGAATTATACATTTCTCTCTCACGGACCCTCTCTCTTGTTATGTGGAGTCATGGGCACAGCGCCCAGGCAATGACCTGAATCCTACATCTCTCTCTGTTCTTCGATGAAGTACATGGTTGAAACACTAGCTTGAAGTTGATCGTGCGCAAGTATTCTCAAACCTGAGAATGTCTGTCTCAGTCATCTATTTATCGTCATTTTCGGTCCGTGCAGACTGTGCCGAGTTCACCCTGTTGGCGTCGTCGTCCAAGATTATATTGCCACAGTCGGTGTGTGTGGATTTCGCCGTGTGGATGGCAGGGAAGGTCAGTTGGTCACTTAGAATTTATTCCATTTGCAGTGTTTCCTTTTTCTGTCAGGACAAATCCAATCGTTGAAAATGCTCACTCTCAGCGCACCCCCGCACAAGTTACATCGTCTCAGTCTGTGTTGCTTTGGTTGGTGGGCGTCGTTAATCAACCTCGATCGCCTGTGCAGGACCATGCCACCTCTGGGCTTCTTGTTGACATTAGCGCCGCCACATCCCGACTGTGCGTCATGCGAAGCGCCGCGCTTGTTGCCGCCAATTCTATCAGTCTTTTGCCGCAGCCGCACGGAGCCGCTGGAGGCTCTCTCCTTTCCTCGCTGGGGACACTGGTCGCGCAGCTATACCCCTCGCTATCGGCGATTGAATGCCTTCTACCCGCTGTTGTGGTGCTGCTGCGATCGCAAGGACATGCGAGTGACGGCGCTGCGTGTGCACTTCTCCCTCCACTCATCGACGCAGCCGCGCGGTGGGACCAAATGCCAACGCAGATGCAGCAGCTGGTCGGGGAAGTTCTGCGGCTACTCGCCGCGGAGGGCGTTTCGGGATCGTTTATTTCGAGGCTGCCCATCGATACGTGCCTTGCGCGAGTGTTTCCGTCTGTCGTGGGTGCAGCTGCGGGGGCGTCACCCCATCCCTCCCTGCGAAGAGGCGTTGCGTCCTTTGCCACTTGCCAGGTGTTGCGGTCTGCCGTTGCGCTGCCGAGCCCGCATTTCTCCTTCGAAGTCCTGTCGTCTGAAGACGTACGGCCCGAAGTTCTCCGGTGGCTTCAGTACTGGACAACCGCAGCGAAACGAACGCACTCGTCGAGAGCCAAGCGGGCAAGGCGAGACTTGTCGCCCGCAGGTGACGACCATCGCGAGTCCCACTCGCCCACCAGTGCGGCGATCAGCGTGTTTCTTGAAAGCGCGCGAGCGGCGTGTGCAAAAGCGGATATGCGCCCACTGTCCCCGCTGCTGGCGATTGCCATATCGCGTGCGCTCGTGACCGTTTCGCAGGGGCTCTGCGTTGTGCAATCGGTCGCATCAGTAGGCGACGTAGTGGACATTGCAATGTCATCGTGCCGATCGTGGGTCCGCTGCATGGTTGCCGGCCCGCAGTCGACATATGCCGTTGTTGTGGAGGGCATGGCCGCCGTTGCGCTGCTTCCCATTCCAGAATTACTGTCCGATTGCCTGCTGTTTGTTGCGGGCGCTCCGTTTGTGTCCGCCGACTCGTTTGGCGCTGGAACCGAAATGACGCCCGACCAAGTGGGCGCGGAGCATGCGACGCTTCAGGCTTCCTTTCTTGAGCTCTGCAGCGATTTGATTCCGAGCGGACCTGCATTCTCCCTACCGGCTCCCTCACCGGCTGCGATCGATCGGGAAACATTGTCATTGTGCCTGGCTGTTGTGGCGCAAATACCAGGAAATGCTAGAGGGTCGTTCCGAGAATTTATTTTCCGACGAGCCATCGCGGCGTCCCAGCCGGATGTAAGAATGGCGGCTCTCGTGTGGCACCCGATGCTTGCGCGCCAACTGGGGAGCATGTGCCTTTCCGTTTCGCACGCCGCCGTCGCTAGCAAGCACGAGGATGTTATCCTCGAGGCCTTCCGCAGCATTGGTCGCTTGGCGTGCGCCTTTGCACAGTCACTGCCAGACGCGTTGGACGCGGCCGTCGACGAGCACTATTCTTGCTGCTGGGCCAACGTCTCTGAGGAGCGTGCGGCACATTTACGTCACGCATCCTGTGGGGTCCACGAGGCATGGGAACTTAGTTGCTCCGTGTGCATTGCAGAAACAACGGCGCCCGGGTCGTCCACGGCTGCGCACGTGCCAGATGCAATCGCCAATGCCCTTGCTGATGATGCGGTGGCGTGTCTGCATGTCGCGAGTGCGTCCGCACGTGCGCCTGAATCCGTCGCGGTGTATCTCTCATCGCTCGTGCGTTTGTCCAGACACCTGTCCGACAAGACAAACCTGTTGCACAGAGTGGCACGACTGTCTTCAATGGGCGGCGAAGGCAGCTCCTTATTGGGCGCGCTGTTGACGTGGATCGGGTGTGAGGATGCGCGCATCCGCGGATTTGCAGGGTTCGTTTCTCGAGTCTCATGCTAGTGCACCATCGTCTGTTGGAGAAAAAGCAAAAAAGACAACCGACCGATTTGCTGTCGGCTGGTGTTGAGTCACTTTACTATTTGTGATCGCTGAATGCCCACCACACTTTTCTTGTCACTTCTTGGACTCTGCAGAGACGTGCTTGTGGAATGTCTGTCGGGTGTGCGCGCATCGTTGTCGCAGGAGGAGTTTGAGCGGCTGTACCCGCCAGTGTCGGACCGTCTTCGCCGTCTCTTGAGCCCGACCACAGCTGACATTGGGGTCTGCCAATCGGCGCTCAAGCTGGTCGGAGCACTCGGAAGGTAAGAAAAAGCAAGTTTAGTCTACTCACTGCCTAACACTGCCCCATGAATTCTGCGCCGCCGCACATCCTTGCTGTTGCTGCATCTCTGTTTCCGGTTTCCTGTAGGCTCACACTGCTTTCCCGTGTGCTACACTATGCCGATCCGCCGCCCACAGACGAGCGTGCAGTGCGCCCGACTCTGAAGGCTTGTGGCAGGCAGTTCTCGTGCTGCTGATCGAGTTTATGCGCCATGAAAACAGTCTGTTCCGGTCTCTTGCCGTCGAGGAGGTGTGTGTCATGTCCGCGTGTCGCCTTCTCTTTGTGCCCTGCCTCTTGTCAAACTACACCTGGATTTTTCTTTTTCTCGATTTTATCATCTCCAATTCATGAACACTCGCGCCCCACACGCATATATTTATCCCACTAGATTCGAAGCATCGCCAAGACCCGCGCCGTTTCTGTGGCAACGCTTCTGTCTCCGCGGGACGGCATTGTTGCACACTGTGTTGTTGAGGGCATGCGGTCTGGCCGTCTCTTTCTCGACTCGCTCCAGCCAATGGTCGGCGCCCGCTGGAAGCAATTTCTAGCGGCAGTGCAGCAGTTTGCGCTGCCCCAAATTGTTGCGATGTTCGACGTCGGATTGCTCACTGTACTTGCGGACATAGTGGGGGTGGAGGTTTCCCGTCTTGTGGAGATGCACTTCGGCTCCATTTTTGCCGCCATTTCGCTCGACGCCGACGCCGACAAGGCTGAGGCGCAAAAGAGGATCGCATTTCTCTGTGGCGTCGTCAAATCGCAGGTGGATCCCGACCTACCGACGCAAGACGAAGTAAAGAACACCCACATTGTGTCGATTGTGAGGGAGCTTCTCGTTCACGTTGTCCCAAGAGAAGTGGGGGACATGTCGCAGCCAGACGCATCGCAGGATGGCTTGCATAGAAAGGTGGGTTGGGATAGGGCCCTCGGGGAGTGCAATTGGCAGCGACGTCAATGCTGCGGACCTGAAATCAACTGCCGTGACTCCCCTCTGCTGTGACTCCACTTGCAGTGACAATGCCCTTTGTAAACTCTCGCTATGCCCTTCGTTCTGCCTTTTGTGACATGTCTATTTATTTCATAGACGTGTGACATAAGTGTATTCACACCACCACACCAAACCGTATTTCATCCCATCCAAATCCACTACACACGCCTGCAGCGCATCGATGCTCGGTCTGTGCTAGAAAACATTTGCGATCTTCAAGGCGTTGTTGAGGAACATTTTCTTGGCATCATTCACGGGTACAACTTGACGATCGCGAAAGAAGCGGCCGACGTTGCCGAGCGACGACAGGCGATGAACGGACTAGTGGTTGCCATGGAGATTGTCGGCAGCAAATCCCTCTTTGCCGTCCGCCCGAAGGTCATGGCAATGCTGCGCCTGGGGCTCGAGGACCCGTCGCTCGCATCCCTGGCTGTGTGGGGGTGGGCCGTCTTCATCCGCCGCATCGACCCGCGGCGCCTCGGTGCGTTGGTCGCACAGCTCGTTGTCACTTTATCCCCGGCAGCACAGGCGTTTCCGCGAGAGATTGCAGCGATTTTCTCCTATCTGTTTGTGGAAAACGCCAACATTGTGGGGCGACACATTCACGAGGTGCACACAATTCCTGCGGGCGACGACTTTGTCCCCATTGCCGCTGCATTAGCGCGCCTCCTTGCGGGAAAGCAGTGGAGCGTCCAGGACCGCCTGCGCCATCGTCTCGCCGGCATCTCCCACGAGCACCTCGGAGTTCGCATCTCCGAACTACGGAGACTCAAGGCGCTGCTGTGCGAAGAGCGCGTCCTCATAACGGACCTCGTTTGCTCGAGAGACAACGTTGACGACGATGTGACCGCTCTGGCTCACGCTCTCATCATGGGATGCAGGGACGCCGATCCAGTTGCTCGCAGACTGATGGTCGAGTGCATTGGGGAACTCGGCGCCGTCGACCCCGGCCGCATTCTCACAACAGTGCGCCGGCGGGGCGATGCGAGAGATCGCGACCGCGGGATGGGGGCGCACCGACGCGCACCGGAGCTGCCGAGCATGACGTCACCAGGATTCGCAAAGGCACTCATCAGCGAGCATCTTATCAAGGCACTGCTGTCGGCAAAGACGGACGACCAAGATCTCGCCGCCGTGGCCATACAGCAGATGCTGCAGATAGCAGGCGCTGCGGGAGGTGCAGGCAGCGGCGCGTCAATGGACGACTGCCTGACCCAAGGGACCGCGACCGACAAGCTCAAGCAGCTTGGATTTGACGACGACGATAGCATACTCATCATGCCCTTTCTGTCGTCAGGGTACAAGCTACAGACCAACCCGCTCGTGCTCCGTCGTCCCATCTACAGAACCGCCGCTTCCTTCCAGCAGTGGCTGTCCGACTGGACGGTTGATCTCGGCCTCCAGCTGGGCAAGCCGGAGGGCCGCCCGGGCGCTCGTGGAGACCGTGCGATGGAGGTGTTCACGGCATGCCGGGGCGTCGTCCGCACCAACGCCGACGTAGCTCTCGCATTGCTTCCGCAGGCGCTGTTTCATACTGTGACGCAGGAGGACTGTGAGGTTGTGGCATACGCCGCTGACGAGATCAGCGCAATCATCGACGACGCCGTCCTCGCGTATGACGCTGACGGAGGCGACGCAGCGGTCTCCACGTCAGATGATGCCCGCGCCGATTCCCGCACCGATTCAGGTGCGGGTGTGGGTGCGGGTGCGGGCGGGGACACGGCTGGGAAGGAGAGGGCGAGCATGCGGCAGATGTGCTGCCAGGCCATCTTTGCGGCCGTCGATTATCTCTTGCGGTTCGAGCGGAAGCAGCTGACGGAAACGGCGCGCCCCGAAACCGCCGCTCCCCAACAGTCGCAGGCGCAGCAGCAGCGGGCGGCCAGAGTACGCGATCGAGCGCAGTTGCCACCGAGGGATCCCCGGTTGCATCACGTGACCCGCTTCATCGATTCTCTTGCCCTTGACAAGCTGGCCGTAGCCGCGCATGCGTCGGATGCGCACGCTCGCGCTCTGCTCTATTTGGAGACGCATTACCGCCGCATGTGCTCGCGGACAGATGTCGCAACAGACCACGACACTGTGCTTCAGTCGCAGCTTCCCCTCATGCAGAGGGCCTTTGCCGCAATGGACGAGCCGGATGGAATGGCGGGCGTGGCGGCGCGGCGGAAGACGACGACGTTAAGGGACGCCATCCTGGACCACGAATGCAGCGGGGACTGGGCGAGTGCTCTGTCGTGCCGCGAGCAAGCGCTCCGTCTCAACCCGGAGAATTTCGCCCATCAAACGGGACTGCTGAACTGCCTGTTAAATCTTGGGCATCTGGAGACCATGCTAATGCACGCGACGGGCCTTGCCGTGAGCCGGGGGGAGAATGAGGCTGCCGTGGCCCCCCTACGCGCACGTGCAGCGTGGCGACTCGGTCGGTGGGATGCCCTGGATGAGTGCGTCGGGGGAAGCCTGGATGGCGCCGTTGTATCGCGCGACACTGCACTCGCATGTGCTGTGCCCTTTTCGGCACGTGACAGTGCCGCACACATTGCCCGGACTGCAATGGCGCGGGATTTCGAGGTGTCTCTCGGGCGCATACTTCTCAGGGCGCGTTCGCGGGATGCCGCGGGGCTCAGATTAGAGCTTGCGGCCACCCGCGATGCGCTTGTGGTTCCACTTTCGGCAGCGAGCATGGAGGCGGGGGCGTACCAGCGTGGATATCCCTCGATTGTCCGCCTTCACATGCTGCGTGAACTGGAGCACGGACTGGCACCGGCTCTCTCCGGGGGCGCAGTTGCAGTTGACGGTGCGCATGGTATCACCACTATGAATGCAGCAGGGGGCGGGATGGGCGACTGGGACCCTGCTCTGCGCCTGACTCAGCCGTCGTATCGCGCGCGGGAGCCGATTCTCAACCTGCGGCGCATCATTCTGTCGCTTGTGGCCGAGGGTGGCCGGGCTGCAGGGACCAGGGGGATCGACGCTGGCGCGGGGGGATTTGGGGCTGCCAACGGCGACCTGTGGCTCCAAAGTGCGAGGACTGCGAGGAAGTCTGGCCTGTTTCAGGTGGCTTACGGCGCCATGTTGAACGCAGCCGCGCTTGGCGCCCCGCCTGCTGCCGTGGCTGTGGAGAGGGCAAAGATATTGTGGGAGCGGGGCGATGGGCACGAGGCCCTGGCATTCCTCCAGAACGAACTCGTCAGCAAGAAGGACGTGGTGCACTCGATCATTCGCACGAATTTCAAGTCATCCAAGAAGTCCGATCTCGCGCCGCTGGTCATGCTGAACCACTATCTCACTCTGCAGCCACCCCAACAGCTCACCCCGGATGCAGACGAGCTGGCAAAGACCGTGCTCCTTGCTGGGCGCTGGATGGAGATGACGGGGCAGAGCCTGTCGAATGACATCATTGCCCAGTACCGGCGAGTCGTTGAGCTGTGTCCCCGGTGGGAAAAGGGGTTCTTCCACCTCGGCAAGTATTACGACCGCATTCTGCAGAGCGATGGCCAGTCCGACACCAAAGCGCTCGACGTGAGGACAATGGCGTGCCTGCCGCACATTTGTGTCAACTATGGGCTTGCGCTAGCGCACGGCTGCCACTACATCTACCAGGCGCTGCCACGCATTCTTACTCTATGGCTGGACTATGGAGCCCGCTTTCCCGACTTGGACGCTGCCGGGAAGAAGCTCAAGTCGTCAGAACGGGCGTCCGAGAAGGACAAGGCGGGGGATCTGCTCGGCACTCTGAATGCGATTGTCAAGATCCTTGCGGAACGTCTGCCGCCGTACCAATTTCTCACTGCGCTCCCCCAGCTTCTATCACGCCTGTGCCACCAGAACACCGCCGTGAGCGAAATCATCCAGGACATCATTCGTAGGTCGCTCGTGGAGTATCCGCAGCAGACGTTGTGGGGCCTCATGTTTTCTCACAAATCGAAAAACACGTTCCGACAGCGCCGCTGTGCCGAGATATTCGGCGCTGTGCGCTCGCAGAATGGCTCGCTTCGCGAAACAAGCAACCGGTTTATCGATCTCGCCAACATTCTGACGGACGTGTGCGACGTAAACGTGGATGGCCGACAGGATTTGAGCGTGAGCGGCGACTTTCGTCCGTTGAATCGGATGATGCCACTCGATGTCATCATACCGTTGGAGCGGTCGCTCCACGTCCGCCTTCCCTCCTACCCACACGACACGGCCAGTTTCCCGGAAACAATGCCCACCTTCCAAGAACTTCGGGACAAGATAGAGCTGCTTTCGTCCATGCAGAAGCCCCGCAAGCTCGTCATCCTCGGAAGCGATGGCGTCGAGTATCCCGTGCTTTGCAAGCCAAAGGACGACCTCCGACGCGACGCACGCATGATGGAGTTTTTCCACATGGTTAACCGCTTGTTGAAGCGGGATGCCGAGAGCAGAAAGCGTCAGCTGAACATCCGCACATACGGCGTCGTTCCATTCAACGAGGAGTGTGGCCTCCTCGAGTGGGTGCCGCACACAATGCCCATACGCCCCATCATCTACCAGCTGTACGACGCGCGTGGCGTTGATTACTCGACAAACAATGTCAAGCAGCTTCACGGTGCCGTCGGAATTGCAGGGACGGAGAAGGGCAAGGCCAATGCACGACCTACAGAGACTGTTGCTGCTGTCGGGGCGCTGGCTGCGGGACATACAAGGGTCAAGGCGTTTGTGTCGCGTGTTTTGCCTAAATTCCCCGCTGTATTTTACGAATGGTTCCTCTCAACATTTCCTGAGCCGTCGTCGTGGTATTCATCGCGAGTTGCGTACTGTCGGACTGCGGCGGTCATGTCCATGGTGGGGCAGGCCGTGGGGCTCGGCGACAGGCATGGTGAGAACATTCTCATGGACGCCGGGACGGGCGAGTGCGTACACGTCGACTTCAACTGCATTTTCTTCAAGGGAGAGCTCTTTGCAGTCCAGGAAGTCGTCCCGTTTAGGCTGACGCACAACATGACCGACGCAATGGGGCCGACTGGCGTTGAAGGCATCTTCAGGAAGACTTGCGAGGTGGGTTGCGCACTGCTATACATGACACGTGATGTGTGTGGTGTGGTAAGCAGTGTGTGGTGTTGTGTTGTGTGGTGAGGTGTGTGTTGTGTGCGGTGTGTAGTATGTGGTGTGTACTGGGTGCATCGAATGGGCGCGTTGGGCAGAATTCCTGATCGTCCATTGCTGCACTCGTCCTTTCCTAAACCAATTTGGATCCCCTGTTCATCTCGGCAGGTGACGTTGGGTGTGATGCGCCGTGAACGCGAGTCTCTCGTGGCCGTGCTTGAAACCTTCATCCACGATCCTCTCGTGGAGTGGGGCGCAGAAGGCAGGAGCGTCCGGGAAACCAACGGCGATCCGCGCAATCCAAAGGCGGTGGAAATGATGGTGCGCATCGACAACCGCCTGCAAGGCAAGCACTCGTCCGGCTTGCCGTTGTCCATCGAGGGTCAGGTCCACCAGCTCATCTCAGAGGCAGTTGCGCCCGAAAAACTGTGCGAAATGTTCATCGGTTGGGGCCCATTTCTGTAGGATGTCTGAAAGGCTGCAGACAATATATTGTGTGGACGAAAGGATACAATTGTCATTGCGATGGCACCGAAAGGTTCTGTCCAGTAACGGATCATCATTCTCCATAAATCATATTTGCCCAACGTCAAAAGTTGCCTGACTGTACCCAGGGACACCAGGATACTCAAATTGCATCCAAAGTCCCATCAGGTTTAGTGCGGCGGAGACAAGTCTGAATGAATGGACGGCTCAGTTTTAGCATACAACAATGTTGGAAAATTTGTGCGGACGCTGCCGTCTGCTACAGATTTGTGTCAGTTGTCTGCAGATCATTCATGTATGATCAGTATGCATCAAATGTCGATAAGTGGGAATTGACATTACTGAGACCAGCAGCTAGAGAGCTTCCCGTCTCTTGTAGTTAGCTCAGATATGCATCCATGCCCTGAGGAGCTGTTTGTGCATCTTTTTCTTTGATCGACTGCTAAGTTTAGTACTGGAGCTCCAGATCGACTCTAAGATTTTTAGTCAAAGTGAAAAGTACGACAACACATGGGAATAAAAAAGGAGACAAAATTCATAGCGAATGCGGTCAAAAAGGGAGACAATGAACAGTTGGAAATTAAGTAAAAATAGTGGATCCGGAACATCATGTGACGTGCCGATCAGCAGCGACAACTACACTAACTTTGCGGCCGTCTGAGCTCAGGTCGAGCAGTCATGCCGATGTGGCGGAGCGAGTCCCTGAATCAAACCAAACGAACAATTAGACAGCAGTATTACTTACGAGTTTGAGGTCAGTGAGTGCCTTGCGACAGTCCGGCAGACGGCTGATGCCCCTTGCGGGCCCGGAAAGTTTAGCCGCATATCCCTCGCCTCACAACGGATCTACAACTCCCACCATGCTGGCGCCGCCAACGCCCAGTAGTCGTGCATCGCCGGCCGGCGTCGCTGGCACGTCACAGGTAACCGTGCCTCTTCTCTGTACCGCATTGGACTCCCTCGACGGCGGGCGGGAGTAGCACGCCGGTGCCGTCTAATGACGTTCTTCAGTCAAACACAACGCTGCAAAATTCGAATGTGGTTTCCCGCTCGGCCAGGCGTGTTCAACGGCGGCTGGACAGCGATGCCGACATGTCTGTGTTAAGATGGGCAAAGTTGTCGCAGCCAAATGCACCGATGGCTCCCGTGACGCAGCGCCGACGCCGCGATGATGACTCGAGTGACACGAACGAAAACCCCCACCCATTGAACGCGACGGTACTAGGGAGTTTTTTCCCGCGCGATAGGTATCCCGATGTGGTCATTGTAAATTCCGGGCTGCACCATGTGAGCACACTGTCTCTTAATTATGCGGATCATGCATGTGCGTGCCCTCCTTGGTCGTTGAGAGTAGATTTCCCTGCAAATCGTTCCAGGCTGGTGTGGCGATCGACTCCATTAACGCAATGGCGAAAGGCTAAACTTCCAGCGGCACACCAGTGCCGCACGCAGTATCGAATCGAGCTCGTCGACGAACTCCTTCGTGAGGAGGTTGCGCTCTTCAACGCGCAAGAGGCTGCGCAGGGACGACCTCCCGTGAAAGTGCTGGATTACTTCCAAATGAGCATTGGCCGGGATTATCAGGCTGATGACAACCGTCATTATGGGATGGACACCGTGGTTGACGAACTGTTGAATATTATGGGGGATTGCCAATGACTGAAGGCATATTGGCGAAAGTGTTCTGTCCGTCAACTGCAATAGGGCGACATTTCAGGATTACTTACTGTGATTTACGTTGACAACCTGTCGATAGATTTAGATTTCTATTTGGTACACAATTCAGTCCCGAGCAGTCTCATCACTTCCGTCCTCTGACATCGGCAACGGCTGGGATTCGCATAGACGGTACTGAGTCGATTGGTGGTCAAGTGTTTTCTTTTCTTTTATTTCGGGGGGGGGGGTTGGTGGTGGAGCAGCCATCTGACTCCTGAATTGCAGCGTGGCTGAGCCTCGTCGGCATCGGCAGCCATGACATGCGGCCGCCGGCTGAATTGAAACTAACCAAAATGGTTTTCAAAAGACAAAGGTTCCGTACAATTCCGGCTGGCAGCAGTGCTGGCGGAGCACAGGAAGTCGAATTAGCACTGATCTCAGTAACGACTTGCACGACTCGACATGGGACTGATGTTCTGAGTTCAGTAGCGCCGCCGGCGCCTGTGGCGCGGAGCACAATACCCCGATTAAGTGGCTATTTTTGAGTTGGTGATGCAGGCAAACTACCCCGGATAATTGTTTCTGTGCAGTATGGGTGACTATGGTGGGCGCAAACGAATTCATCCGGGGTGTGAATAAATACCTGAAGTGGAGCAACTGCTTTACACACACACCGACACACACACACACACACACACACACACACACACACACACACACACACACACACACACACACACACACACACACA
>CALSCR010000945.1:0-13259 GCA_943704495.1 Pigoraptor chileana
TGTGTGTGTGTGTGTGTGTGTGTGTGTGTGTGTGTGTGTGTGTGTGTGTGTGTGTGTGTGTGTGTGTGTGTATTCACTCACATGATCTCTTCTTTGTGTCGGTTTTCGAGCATCAGCATCTTGTCGGCCGCCGCCCTCTCCGCACCTTCAATTTTTCCTCGCATCTCATCCATCTGTATTGGTTGACATTACGTGTTGTCAGCAAGGCGACCGCGCACATATACACACACACTTGCTAATCCGCCATTGGCCATCGACTCCTCAAGAACCCTGTTATACATAAATGCACTAAGTAACAAACACCAACATCATCGCATCATGTTGCCGCTCACGCACCGTCTGCAGCAGGATCTCGTTCGAAAAACGAAGACGATCGCACTCTCCAACTGCCACCTTTGCCGCCCGCAGGACCCTCCCGACAAAGTCGTCCGTCTGAATTCCAGTGTTGCGCACGACCGTGGCGCATGCGCTATTCCTCGCGGGCACAATGATCTCATCGCTTGACGAAAAGAAAGAGGCACGGCCTCCGGATTCCCTGCGGTCGATTGTGATGGTGCGATTGAGGGCCCTCGAGGGGCTGCCACCGCCAATCGAGTCCCTGCCGGCTTCCTCCTCGTCTGCCAGAAAGGCAAAGAGCTGCGTCTGCTCGAGTGGGTCCGTGTTAACATCCATCCGGTCGTCGTCCTCCGGGGCATCTGGGGCGTCTGTTATGCCCTCCGTGAGTGACCGTGCAAGTGCGATGGGATCAGAGTTGCCAAAAGAAGGGTTGGGCGTCGCATCGCGTGGCGCAAGTGTGGACACGTGACGGGGCGTTCCAAAGGGGGTCGACGAATGGGGAACTGGCGGCGCTTGCTGGGATGACGAGTCCGTCGCAAGCTGAAAATATTTTTCAACACAATTATATAAAAAAAACATCGGATACATGTCAAATCAATGGGGATTCGTGTACTGCTGGTGAGGATCGGTGCGTCTATGATGGCGCCAAAATGTTTCGAGGACGCGTAAGGCACTGAAAGTAAGTCATATTGAACTCAAAGTGGTACACTGAGGCGGCGGAGGGAGACCCCACCTTGTACATCATGGAAAAGTACTTCGCAAGATTTTCCGCGTCTTCGGTCAGCTTTTTCTGCTGCTCCACAGTCTCTGCGATCAGCCGGAGCTACATAATCAAGCGGACAAACAAACAAGAATATGTCATTAAGGAGTCTTATGCGGGCGATGGTCCACTGGGGTGCACTAAGGCGCGGCGAATACAGTGACAGACTTGCCACAGCTGCGTGTGCTTACCTCTGCGTTCTCGAATCGCACTTGCTCGACTTCTTCGCGGAGTGCAGTGATGAGGGAGAAGACCCAACTCTTAATGGAGTCCGCTGCCTTGACAGGATCGGTCGGTGCGCCCACTTCAATCGCAATGTCACGCAATGTCTCCGCCTGTTGAAATACAGAACAGAATAAGAAATGCGGTGTGCACTTATTCAGCATTGTATGCCAGACATGGCACTCAAAAGACAAAGAATAAATAAAAACAACGTTACAAGCAGTTTCAATTCGAGACTAATCCTGCAACAGAGCACACAAACAGTAAAGGAAACGGCAACGCACCATCTTGGCGTATCCTTCGTGGAGCTCATCAAGAGGTCCGCTTCCGGCGCTTCCGCTGGATGACGACGAGTCACTTTCTTGCGACCGAGGCTGCGATGCGATCTCTATTGGCGCACTGTGCTCTGCGTGGGGGACTACGGCTTCCCCTGTAATGGCAGTCGCCTTGCAGACAGTCACTCCCGGCAACGTGGACTCTGCCTGCACCGCGACGATTGACGCGGGAGAATCTTCCGACAATGCGGGCGCAGCTGCTGTTGAGCCTTGTTCGCTCTGCTTTGAATGCACACCGGCAGGCTTTGTTTGTGTGAGTGCCTGCTGTTGTTTGGGTGGAGTGCCAAACATGCTGTGCGGGTTGTCGAGGTGGTTTCCAAGGTAACGAAGCAGCTGCCGCTCCTGTTTGCGCTGCGCAGTGGGATCGGGTCGGCCCTTTGCGGAACCTCCTGCATTGGTGGAGCCCACCTGTCGCACTGCCGCCACTTTTTCCGACGACTTCTCCGAAGATGCTGCTTTCTGTTCCCTGAGTGCCGTCCATTGCGTCTGTGCACGCGGAAGAGGTGTCCTCGCACCAGCAGCAGACACCTGTGATATTGTGTGCGGTAGAAGAGTGCATGAAATGTGATGCATCAATGTGCAATCTAATTGGTCTTGTACTCTTGCAGTGGGCATGAACACCGACTGACCACTGACCCCCCCCCCCCCCACACACACACACACACAAGCACTCACACAAGCACCCAATTGCACGCTCCGCAGTGTTCCTGTCACAAAACAAACGTCAGGAGACTCACGTTGGCGACAAAGTTCTTGTACTCTCGGGACTGCAACGCGGGTGTGCCGTGATGAGCGGCGGGAGCTGTTGCCTTGGCTCGGGGAGTTGCCGGAAGTGGCGTCTTCGGAACCTTATTGGGACGATCAGACGGTGTCGACTCGGCCTTTCGTTTCTGTGTCTAGTCATTAATAACAGGCGAATCGTGTTTAGCGACTGTGTCACCGTCGACAGGGTGTGTCGATTGAGGGGCAAGAGGATGTTCAAAACATGCCGTTGATCTTGAATGTTTCTGCACGTTAGCCACCAGTGACAATGCAGAGTCCCGTGATACTGGTGCAATACAATACAAAATCCAAATGGATGTCATCGACACTAACCTCCTTCCAGACAAGCAACTTCTCCTTCCTGGACATTTCTTTGTCGAGATCCTTTCCAGCATCTTTTCCGGCGGGAGTGCCGCTCACCATATTCTCTTTGTTACCCTCCATTTCCACGCACTCGTTCTCGTGCCTGGCCTCCATCTTTTCCAGTTGTGAACGCGAAATTGGATCGGGTCAGTGAAACAACAGCCAGACGTATTTGGCGAGACAAAATTACTATTCATACGCGTCCCACAAACCAATGTCCTATGCGCCTCTTCCATTAATTCAAACGGCATCCCCTTGCACTGTCAGCGGTCAATCCAGATCATACATGAACTGGAGCCACTGTTGCACTTTTTTGAAAAAAACTTTCGCGCGCACCTTCCAGCCCCGGATGTATAAGTAGAACAATTTATCTCTATCGTGGTCAAAGTGCGGACTCGTCATTACTCATCGACACACTTCTCAAATCGATTTGAATTAAATTCAACTTTTTTACGGACTATGGCTCAAATAAAAATACAATAGCTGGTTAGGGTGAGGGTTATGGAGCAACAAATATTTACTGTATAGCGCATTTGGCTGTGTTTTGGCGCAGAATAATCGGGGATTTTGTGGAGTCAAGTGGGGATAACGGAGGATCATACTGACTTTCGACTTTCCTCCCTCTTTGCGGATTTTGGCTGTGGGTGGACGGACACACTCGCGGGTAGGCTGTCGGTGAGAGACAATCTCATACGATGCACTTTTGCACCTGCAGCATACTCCAACATACGCATTGTTGTGTTATATGAGTGAGTATTGACAAGGGAGAGTAGGCTCGGAGTGCGTACAGCAAACTGTGACAAATTATCTATCAGTGTTGCAGTTGTTCAAGTGCGACCCGCCGCAAAACATTTGTACTCTCGTGAGGGACGCTCCCGCCGCTCCCGCCAAGGGTTTCACTGTGTATTTTGCAGGTGCCTTCTCTTTGGGCTGCCCAGTAATGCGCGCTACTTTGTGAGGAAAGGGCCTTAGGGTCTGAGCTTTCTGCTTGGCCTGGGGCTGTGATTCCCGACGTGCGACAACGGGTCGCGGGCCGATACCATTTCGACGGGCGAGGAGCGTTTGCCGCGCGCATGGCGCACCGACGGTAACAGACCCGTTACTAGTGCATTAGAGGCGGTGCGTACCGCCCGTGTTACAACTGCGTCTATTTTCGCCCTGGGAAAATGGCACGGCGGTCGACTGATGCTGGTGCGGGAGAGCGTCTGCGGGAAGCAGACGGGCCTCCCGAACGGCGGAGCACATTGTTTACGGATCAGAACACTGGCGCCAACATTGAGGTCGAGTACATGCGGGAGCGCTCGGGAGGCATGGCGGAGGACGACTCGTTCATGGAAACATTCGAAGCGAGATTAGGTGCGTCATGTTTGTGCATTTGCGATACTGGAACGTGTGTGCAAATCCTCCCACTCTACGGACTTGGCACGATATGACACTCTTCAACCAATGCCTCTGTTTCTTCCTATCTCTGTCTCTCGCACCATTGGAGCCGATGGGCTTATTAGTAATGCATTTTGAGTACTGAAAGTTACACTTTCGCACTCTAATGGAGTCAAGACACTGATTTGAATCCCACATCTCTCTCTCTCTCTCGCGCTCTCTCACCGCACCCACACATACACACTCACTCATGTGTGTACATGTAATAAGAACCCGAACTTCGTAGCACTCTAGCCGAGACTATCGAAAAGGAGAGCAAGTACGACAACAAATTCAACCCTCGCTTTAAAGATGCGAGTACCGAAACGCTGTATCGGCAGTTCTATCTGCGGGAAAAGGGGCGCTGGTTCCGAATTCTCCTTACAATCGTCTTTATCACGTCGTTGGTGTGGACAATATACAACGGCGTAGCGGGAACCGAGTACCGGGGGTCACGAAGAGTGTATTTCGGTGCCGGAATCTTCTCTCTTGTCGTGTACTTTGCGCTGCTCATATGCACAAAGAACACGGCACTGTATGATCGTCACTGGATGGCAGTATCGCTCGTGTATGCCTCCGTCACATACGGGCAGCTCATTCTCATCGGGGGGGAAGCGCCACAGGCGTCGCCACAGGCGAAAATCGGCCTGCTCCTCGCCGCGCAGATTGTGACGTACTCACTTGCGCCACTTCCCTTTGTGGTCGCGGCGCTGCTTGGTTTCGTGTCGTCAGTCGCTCACCAAATAGTGGCCGCGTCGCTGGCAGTGTCCCACACGGACAACCTCGCGAGCCAAATAGCTTGCAATCTCCTGGCTTTTCTGTGCGTAAACAGCCTCGGTCTCTATTACGCAGTTGCGGGGGATCTCAGCTCGCGGCGCACGTTCTTGCAGGCGCGCGAGTTTGCGCGAGTGCAGAGTAAAGTGAAAGAGAAATCTGGGGTTCCGCTGAAGATACTTCAGTCGTGCCTTCCGAGGGTGATGGCGGAGCGGCTCACAAAGGAAATGAAATTCAATCAGCGCCAATACACGTCGCTGAGAGGGACGGAGGTTGTGTGGATGGACAACGTTTCGATTTTGTTTGCTGACGTCGTCGGATTTACCGTATTATCCACGACGATGAGCGCCAAGGCACTTGTCAAACTTCTCTCTGCTCTCTTTAACAAGTTTGACGAACTCGCGGACAAGAACGGCGTCGAGAAAATCAAAACGCTTGGGGACTGCTACTTTCTTGTGTGCGGCGTACCGGAGCCGGTGGAAGACCACGCAGATCGTGTCGTGCAAATGGGTCTCGAGATGATGATAACCCTCTCAAGGTTTGCCGCGCGCAAAAGGGTCCCTATTTCCATGCGCGTGGGCGTGCACACTGGCTCGGTGCTCGCTGGCGTCATTGGCATCAAGAAGTTTCACTATGATGTGTGGTCGTCGGACGTGACTATTGCTTCGCTAATGGAGTCGACGGGCACTCCGGGACGAGTGAAGATTTCCGAGGCAACGCGGGCTGCGAGTGACACGGGGTACGGTTTGGAATTGGCGCCCCGCAATTCGGAGCATCCTTTACTGGCCAACTTGCCTGCGTATTTTGTGCTTGGAAGGAGGCTTGAATCGGGCGTTGAAATTATTACGGACTTGAGTAACGAGGAGAGGGCGAAATGGGCAAGAGCTTTACAAGAGATGGCAGATCATGAGGTGCCGCCGGAGCCGACCTCGCCCGCTGCCATACGTGCGCATTCCACTCCGTCGTCGCCTGCTGCGGGACGCGCGGGGGCCGACGCATCACAAGTGCAAGGAAGCGGACAGCAGGTAGCGGCACTCGAGCGACGACCACGGTCTGTCATTGAAGAGGGAACGTCAGGCGGCGTCCATGCGGCTGGATCCCTGGACACGACAACGCCTGAAGGTCGCGACTCGATGGGCGTCGTCGTTGTTGACGTTGACCGGGTGCCGTCTGCCGTTGACATGTCGGCGGCGGCGTCAGAGGCACGCATGGCAAGGAGGCGGAACAGGGGATCGATTATCTTGTCGCATCGAGGAGACCTCCTGGCGACGATTGACGCAACACACAACCCAAAGCATACGCCTGCGGCTGTTATGGAAGCCTTGGCTGCTGAAGCGGGCGCGGCCGACGAAAATCACGTGGGCACGATTACCGTGGAAACACGTGACAGCACTGCGTCGTCACAGTCGAGCGCGGACATGTCGCTGCTGTTGGAAAAGGGGCGAATGGCGGTCGACGGGTCTGCGGCCGCGTGCGAAAATGAGTTGGCAGTCGCCTCCATCGACGCCGCCACGCACCAGAGACGCCCAACCGGCACAGTATTCTTTACATCTCGTGGTGGCACTGTCCATGAGGTTGCGTGTGTCGAGCTCGCACCGATTGTCGCTACTGCGGATGCTGATGATTGCGATAACGGGATGTGCGCTGATGTATCGGTGGTTAATGGCGCTCGTGGCGTCGGTGGAGTTGTTGTCAATGTTACCGCGCCAGATCAGGGCTTGCCGGTTGGGGTGGGCACCACAACACTATCGACGGGAAATGACGCAGGTGGTACGTCACGTTCCATGCGCACTGCCTCGTCAATCGCCGGCGGAGGTCGGGAGTGTGCGCACCAAGGGAGAGAGCGATCTGACTCTGGAGTGATGTCGGGTATCGCCGAGATGGTGCCTGACGTGGACTTTTCAAAGAAGCAGGACGAGATTGTGATGAGCCTCAAATCGAAAGTCAACCAATACCTCCTTTTCTTCACGGATTCGCAGTTGGAGAAGGAATACCAGGTTTGTGTGCGCTTTGTGGTGTTGTGTGTTGCCTCTTGTCTCTTGCCTCTTGTCTCTTGTCTGTGTTGTGGGTTGTGTGTTGTGTGTTGTTCGCTGTCTGTCGTCTATTGTGGTCCATGTTGTCTTGCGTGTGTCTTGTGCCGCGTGTGTGATGTGTACTGTATTGCCTGCATACTGCCTGCAATATTGCCGCCTAGATGCTTGATTAGAGACCATTCGTGCAGATGACTCCGGTTCCTCGCTCACACTCACTTCAATATCCAATTTCACATTGCTTTTATATCGTATATATATATATGTGTGTGTCTGTGTGTATGTGTATATAGCTATTCATCACCCTTTCCCCCTTTCCATTTTTGCGCGCAAACCATTTTCAATTCGTTTCAGACGCGGTACATTGCCAAACAGCGTGGGATGAAAGTGTTTGTGACGGGCGTATCCATGAGCATCGTTGTGTTTCTGCTCATTAGTGCGATTGAGGTGATCGCACTTCCGGAGACGACCGACATGCTTGCGCGATTTCTGGTCATTTTCTTTGTGCTCCTGTGCATCCTTCTTGTCGCGACCGCGAAGGCGTTCCCCGCCATTTACGAGCGAATATGTGGATGTGCGACAGCAGAATACGCAAACAAGAAACAACCTCTCATCGTGCGCGCAGCAAACTACATTGTGCATGCACGCTCCCTGCAGTGGTTGGGGTGCCTCACCCTCTGTCTTGTCGCTCTTCAGGCGCTTCTCGCCATCCCCGATTGCCGCGATGGTCGTTGCACTGAATCCTGCGTGGATGCATCCGGGGCTGCAGCCACGTGCCTGTCGCATGCGCCGAATTACGCGGCGGAGGTTGCGATCGTCGCAATGTTGAACTTCACGAACTTCTTCCGGTTCAGCAGTGCATATCGGTCGGCCTTGTGCATGGCGGTGATGGTCGTGTGGCTTGTCGTTGCAAATGTGATGTACAACGACGTCTACAAGCACACGTTCCCCGAGGTTCTTATCGAAATGGTGCTCGTGACGATCGCTGTTGTCGCCAACAACTGGCAGATGGAGTTTAGCGTGCGACTTCACTTTCTCATGAAGCATGCGCTGAAGGTGGAGGTGTGGCATGCCGGCCATGTGAGTCAACGCACAGAGTACCTCGTCCGGAATCTGCTTCCCTCCGAATTCGATGAAAACAGGCTGATGGCCTCGAAAACCATTGCAAAGGCGCGCGATAATGTTGCCATTGTCTTTTGTAACATCTGCAACTTCTCCGATCTGTTTGCCGTGAGTGGAACGAAAGAAAAAAACGACCATGAACCGGTTCAGTCGATTGATCTCAGCGTGGAAGCAATGCGTCTCCTCAACGAATTTATATGCGAGTTTGACGAAATGTGCGACAAAATGAAGTACCTTTCGGTGGAGAAGATAAAGACGATCGGCTCGACGTATATGGCTGCGGCAGGTCTGCCGTCATTCAAAGCTAAACCCAAACCCAAAGCCAAATCCGAATCCGAATCCGACGCTAAATTCGAATCCAAATCCGAATCCGAATCCGACGACGAAGACCCCAACTCGTCCAACCCGTCCATGCCGGGTCTGTACCCGCACATATATGCCCTGGCGGACTTTGTGCTTGAGATGCAGCGGGTATTGGACCGATTGAATCGCGACTGCTTCGAGTTTTCCGTGGACAAGAGCAATTATTTTGCCCTGCGCATCGGAATGAACGTCGGGACGGTCGTCGCGGGCGTTATTGGTCGGAAGAAGATCGCCTTTGACATTTGGGGCGACGCCGTAAACGTCGCTTCCAGGATGGAGTCGAGTGGAGAGCCCGGGCGCATTCAGGTGACGGAATGGACGTATGAAATCCTGAAGGATGTGTATGAGTTTGAGAGGCGGGGCACCGTGTACGTCAAGGGCAAGGGCGATATGACGACATACTTTTTGATTGGAAAGCGCAAGCGTCGCATGTCCTTGTATATCGAGCGGATGATACCGGATCACGAGGCTTCGAAGCGACTGTCGGCGGTGATTGCACACAACAACACGCCCGACACAAGCAGGATGATTACAATCGAAGACCTCCAACGACAGCACGACGACCACTACAATTCATCGCGGAAGTCGTCCGATTCCGCTCCGGACGCCGCGGGCGCAGGCATAGTGGACAGTGCACGTGCTCAGCGTGACGGTAATGGCAGTGACCGTGGAAGCGGCGGCGCGTTGCACATGTTCTCTGCTGACAATGGGCAGGGAGTGGCTGCGGACAGTTTGATTGCGGCGGCGCAGACCCTCTCGGCATCTGGGACATCGCCACAGGCAGATGGGGAGTCCATGGAATTGCGAGCTCTCGCAAATGTCGCCCCCATTGGAGGGAATCCGGCGCGGAAACGGTCACGTGTGTCCCTGGCCAACGTATCGCTGCCATCGCTTAACGAGCACGAGGAGCAGATGGACGGCGGCGCTGCCCCGGATGGCGAGAACGAACACTCTGCGGGCAACGGCATGAACAAGGCGCGGTCGGAGAACTGGGGCACGTCGTTGAGGCAGCGCGCCGCCATGCAGCCCGTGGTGATGCACTCGTCGCACTCGGCCCCGCTGTCAACATCCTCGTCCACGGCGGACAAGGACGACGCAGCGCACGATGGCAGTGGCAGTCCGAAGTCGGTGTCGGCGTCGGCGGGAGTGGATGCCGTGGCGACCGCGCCTGCCGTGGACTGCGGAGGTGACGATACGCGTGGCTGGGCAAATGGCCACATTGGCTGCAGTGAAGACATCGTGGACGGTGATGACGGCGATGCCCACAGTGACGCAGCGGATGACGCGCCTGCGTTGTTGCGGCGGCGCGCGACTGCGGCGGCGGCTCGCAAGACGAGATCCCTATCGTATTTTGGTGCCGTTGTTGTTGAGGAGGATCCCACTGCAGTTGTCATGGAGATGGAAGGCCACGGAGCCAATGGCATCCCCATTGCGGGCACTGCGGCCGGTGTGGAGAGTTCTTCGGTGCGCAGCGCAACTGTGCCCATCTTGACGCTTGAACAGAGTGCGTCTGCTGTGTCTGTCGCTGAATCGCACGTCTGAAGGCGCTCCCCCCCACCCCTCCCTCTCTCTCTCTTTTGTGGAGTCCACGGGCACATCGCCTACTGACTTGAATCCTGCATCTCAGTATGTGGTGTGTGTATGCGGTCTATGGGTACATTGCCTATGACAGTGACTTGTGCCCATCTTTCTTTGGTCGTGGGCTAACAAAAGCGCTCAACAGCAACACCGACCCTTGTCGTCTGTTCGTGGCTGCACATTCATCTATATCTAATTGAACTCAGGTTACGCGAGCTCACCCACACACGCACACAAACTGGCATACGCACACACACGCTTGTCAAACACATCTATCGGAAACCTAGTGAGCGTTGTGCGCGTGCGAGTTGCTTTTCTTCTGCTTTTACATTTGTCTCTTTTTTCGTTTTTCTTCGTTTTATTCCTTTTGCAACGCCTTGTTCGCTTTCTTGCCGGTTTTGCGTGTCTTTTCCCGCCGTTTTAAGAGCGCACTCATGCAAAGTGACGCTTACGTTTTCGCTTCATTTTCGGGTACTCTGCATTCATCTCTCTCGCGTGCTAAACTTAATGGAGAGATGGCATTCGCCAAACACACAATCCTCCGCGAGCAAAACCGGGGACACTGTGGCCTGTCACTGTGCACATGCCGGTGCTATCCCTTTCAACTCTTAGAGAATTCACAAAATTGCTATCCCTTTCAACTCTTAGAGAATTCACAAAAGAATCCTGGCAGCCGTGGATGCACGAATATACCCAACGAAGCACCCTCACTAGGGCTGTTACAGATGCCTACAACAAACTTTGGTGCAGTTATACTAAGCTTGTACAACTGTATCAAATTGAAATCCAGATTTTTAGTACAGCGTGCTAAGGGACCTTCTATACTGGAGGCATCTGTTTACAACTTCATGTAATTACTATTCGACTAATTTTATTATTGGTTCAAAAGCGAGGGATGCTTTATTGTTCAAAGCAAATTTACAATTGCACAGTAACATTGTTACATCGGAGGGCACGCAAAAATACGACTAAATCACGTAGTTTCGATGCATGTCTCATACCATTCCCCCGGAGCCATTCAGTGTGTTTTTATATGAAGAGTTCAAATTCACCCCGTATGGCCAATCAGTAGTAGATTCAAGGACATGAAGTGGAGCAACTTCGGTCTATCGATCCAAACGCAATCGGCACGGTCGACAACTCTATTTATTCTGTATTCATTTCTTCTGATGTTAAGGTCCTTCTTTCTCTTACGATCAACAAGACCGAGGTTTGGCTTCGTGCTTTCCCCTTGTTTGTGGATGCATGGCCGCTGAGACTATGCATTGGCCATAGCGCACTAATACGGGACGCGGACTCGAGGTACGCCGGATATTGTCGGCAAGACATAGACGATGTGTCTCTCAACCACCCGCTTGCATCTGTCCATGCGGAGACCGGCCGCAAGTGCGATCATTCACCGGCAAGGTCCCTTCATCACCATTCGCATTCGGCATTTATTGCCGCCACATACCTGTGATGGGGAGAATGTGTCTGCTTTGCATCGCATGTGCATCCGGTCGACATGCTTTCCCGTTGTGCGTTCGTTTTCAATCACTGCGTCAAGTGCGAGCGACGTTACACGCAACGATGCTTTGCCCAAGTTCACATCGGACGTAATCCCCGCGCCTGCGGGTGACGGGCAGCACGGATCGCAGCACCGCGCGCATCGTGGCTTCCTACGGCCATACCAGGAAGCTTGCATCGCGGCGTCGCTGGAGCATCGTGCACGCGGCGTGATGAGGCAGGCGGTATCGCTCCCTGTGGGCAGTGGAAAGACAGTCGTTTTCAGTCACCTCATATCCCGACTGCAGCCGACAGTGCCTGGGGCGACCAAGACACTTGTGCTTGCTCACCGAATGGAGTTGTTGGAGCAGACGACTCGCCAAGTCGGATTGCACAATCCTCACTTGGTGGGTACTCATTTCATCCTGTTGGGTGTGTTTTGTGTATGCATGTGCTGTACAATGTGTGCTATGTATGTGGTTATGGGCGAGAGTGATTATATGCAAGTGCGCTACTATGCATGTGCCAGTCAATGTCCGCTCGAATGTAAGTTAGCACTGAGATCTTGTGTTCCACACAAACAACTGACCACACAAACAACTGACCACACAAACAATCACGTGATAAACCCACATCCGTGCTCCCACCCCGCAGCGTGTGGAGCTTGAACAAGGCTCACAGAAGGCAAGCAGAGATGCTGACGTCATTGTGGCGAGCGTCGCTACACTCGGACGAAAGGACTCACCACGGCTACTGTCGATGAACCCAAACGAATTCAAACTCATTGTGATTGATGAAGCTCATCACGCCGTCGCACCGTCGTACATACGGATATTGGATCACTTTGGGTTGGGGAAGAAGGAGACAGGCACTCACGTCATGCTCTGGGGATGCACGGCAACGCTTGTGCGTCACGATGCACGGGCCCTCGGCACTGTGTTTGATGAAATTGTCTACGCGCGCAGGACGAAGGAAATGATTGAGGAGAACTGGTGGGTGTTGTTTGTTGCGCGGGTGTGTGCATGTGTGGGAGTTCAGCCCCCGTGCACACACACTCAGCAAACACAACACACGTGCATTCGTGAAGTATGTATTGTCTGTGCATTGCACTCGCACATGGATTATATGTAGGGTGTGTATTTTCTTCTTAGTCCTACTAGTGTGCGTATGAATGCATGCTGGCCTCTACCGGCCTGAACACAACACCAGTAACTCCATCGACTTTCATAGCCATGATGTTACTCTCATGTTATATCTTCTCTCTTACTGTCACAGGCTGTGTCCAGCCAAAGTGAGTGTTGTGGCAACGGGGCAATCTATAGCCAATATACGCAAAACTGGCGAAGACTACAACACATCGCGGCTGTCGCAGGAACTCAACAATCCCATTCGCAATGCGCTAGTCGTCAAGGCGTGGAAAGAGCTTGCCGCGGGTGGGAATGATGTTTTGTGTGGCGCTCGTGATCCGGTGTGTGTGCGTGTGCTGATTGTTGTGAGGTGCAGTCTGTGTCTGAGTCCGTGTCTGTGGTTGTGGCCGTGTCTATGGCTGTCTGTGTCCGTGTCTGTGTCTGTGGCTGTCTGTGTCTGTGTCTGTGTCTGTGTCTGTGTCTGTGTCTGTGTCTGTGTCTGTGTCTGTGTCTGTGGCTGTGGCTGTCTGTGGCTGTGTCTGTGGCTGTGACTGTGTCTGTGTATGTGTCGGCGTCTGTGTGT
>CALSCR010000947.1:0-15666 GCA_943704495.1 Pigoraptor chileana
GGGGGAGGGGGGTTGTATTGCCTTTTTTGGCTTGGCATTTGCATTGCGCTGTTCCGCCCAATGGCGATGGTTTCGGTTGATGTCTGATTGCTCTGTTTTTGTTGTGTTTTTGTTTGTGTTCTTGTTGTGTGCGTGACCCGGATGGGTTTGTATTTATATCTTGCTCTCGGTAATGAGGACTGTGGATTGTTTGAGGGAAATCAGACCAAGATGTATCTGACAGTTCGCGTTATTTTAGTCTGCGTGTGTGTGTGTGTGTGTGTGTGTGTGTGTGTGTGTGTGTGTGTTGCCTGTGTGAGGACAGTCGATTGCCATTTGATTGAGTGCGGTTTTCCCGCTTCCATCCCCTATCATCGCCTCTACCGCCTGCAGTCGCATGCACTTATTCTAATGCTGGATACGCACGCACGCACACACACACACACACACATACAACACATTCAAACATGCAGATTGGACCGACGGCACACATTGTTGAGCTGCAGCGGCTGACAGGCATGTGTCGCACAGCCGATGGCGCCATAGTGAAGCATTATGAACGTGATCCGCTCTTGGTCCCTGCACAACTGCTTCCCCCCTCCGCACCTCGCCCAGACGACAGGTAACAAATTATGACTCTCTTTGCTTGTGGTAGGCAGCTGTTTGTTGGATGTGTGTGCATGTGCATATTACTAATTACTAACACGCATGCAATATCCACAACCACAACCACAACGCTCGCGCACATACGCACACTTTACGCACACACATCCCACTTGTGTAGGTACACTGAGACGCAGGCGCTTCCAGTGGGCGAGCGTCTTGTCAAGGGGGGCACAGTCATATATGTCGGCAAGGGTGATCTGTATGGGTCTGTCGGAACAATCGCCGCCGTCGACGCCCGGGGGCGCTTCATTGTCTCGGCGGAGGCAACGCGCACGGGTCCTGGCACGGGCGCGGTGGTGTCCAAGAACGACGAGGGATTCATGACGCAGTGTGGGTCTCTCTCTCTCTTACTTTCTCGTATATATATATACGCTCGCACGCACTCAATTTCAATTTGTGGAATCCGCACGGCATTTGCGCCATCGCTTTCTCCTTTTCCTTATCTTACTTTTTCCAAGCGCTCGTGTGATGTTTGACTGATTTTCGGTTCCTCGTTCTTTTATTCCCCTGGCCAAATTAGCGGCACTCGCAAGCAAGCTGGGCGTCCCCCTGCACGTCATTTCCAAGCTCACTGGCAGTGTGACCGTCATAGTACGTCACTCTGTGCTTTGTACACGTGTGTGTGTGTGTGGGGTGTGTCTGTGTATGTGTCTGTGTCTGTATCTGTGTCTGTATCTGTGTCTGTGTGTGTGTCTGTGTGTGACTTGCGCATATGAAGAGATGGATGCCTGTTGGTGTGCGTATGAGGATGTGTGTTTTTGGATTTTCTTACTCTCCATCTCTTGTGTGCCATGACGCTGACAGTATTCTCGCTCCACTTCCCTCGCAGTCATTTGCCTTATCTGGGAGAATCTTCTTTGGCAGAGCTAACCATTTTGGGCTATTTGTACGACTGTCTTTTCCAAATGCAGATCGACGATGACACGACCGCGGAAATAGGCCTGACCATCAAGTTTTCCAAGAAGCAGCTTTGCGTGCCCGGATACAGCCACTTCATCCCACGTCCTGGGTGGGTGGAGCCTTCCAACCGTGCGCATATACACACATACACATTCATACACACACTCATACACATGCACATACGCATACACACCTACACATGCACATACGCATACATACCTACACACGCGCGCGCGCATGCATCGCTGCATAATGCTTGTTTCGTCAGCATGTCATTACTGCAAAAGCTGTCTTTTATTTTTATTTCTTTGAGGAGTGTGAGGTCCCTTCCTCCGGTGTCCATGGGTAAAACGCATTCCATGTAACTTACATCTCCCTCTCCATTTTTCCTTCCGCGAACAACATTTGCACCGCACTCCCACTTTGGTTAACAGCAGCGGCAATGACAGCGGCACGTGGGAGTTTTCGTCAAAAGCATTCAACATGATCAGCGATTTCAAAGCGAAATTTCCCGATGTTCTGCGGGGCATTGACGCGGACCTTGACGCGCGAAAGTACCCCGTCGAGACTCTCTTTCTGAACGAAGAAAACAAGCCGGTGGAGAACCCAATGGAGCGGCTTGTGGAGGTACGGTCTCCTGTGGATTCCATCTTGAGTCATTTCCATATTGTATGCATCGAAGGACCGGACCGCCATGTGAAATTGTCCCATGATAGTCTTTTGCTTTTGTGTGTGGGTGTGCGTGTTGTGGGTGTATATTCGTGTTGTGTGTGGGTATGCGTGTATGCCTGTGCGTCAGTGAAACGTTAATGCCCCATTAATGCATCATTCACAAAAGCATATCTGAGGACATCCACCCTTGAAGCTTTGTTTGTTTGCGCTTGTCTGCATTGAAGCGCTAGTAGTCCTCAATTGCTAACATTTTGCCGCCACTTTTTTTTGCTTTCCCCTCGTGCGTGGACGGCTGCTTTTGTTGCAGCTTTTGACGTACTTGCGGTCTCTGGAGACAGCGCGCATGATTCTTGCGCCCGTCAGCTCCCAGCTGCTCTCGTCAGCGACTGTGCGCCAAATTGAAGACAGCACGCGCAACATTCGCCCTCCCGAGGTGTGTGCGTGTGCGTGTGTGTGTGTTAAGTTCGTGCTCGCTTTTATGCATGTATGAATGTGCTTTTGTATTTGTAAGTGTTGTGGGTGTAATTGTATGTATATAATTTTTAAAAATGGGTGTTCGTGTGACCAATCATGCCGAAGAATATCCGTTTTTTAAAAATATTTTTGTTTTGTCCCCTCTCTCTCTCTCTTTTTTGCCTTGTGTTTACAGGTGGTGGAGTTGCGAAATGTCCTTCCGACACAGTTGCTATCGCCGGGTAACCTGCCCCTGCTTAACGCGCACGGAATCGTCCCGCTACCCGGACTCGGCTGCCGTGTCATTTCGATGCGTGAGAGTGGACCCGTTCCCCTTGGCTTGCGGGTGCGTGGTCGATGGGTGGTGGCCAATGCCTGGTCAATGGCTGGTCAATGGCTGGTCGTGGTCAATTTGTAGTCATGGGTGGTCATGGGTGGTCAATGGTTAGTCAATGCAGCAAGGGCGTGCGTGGTTGCATTTTGTTTGCTCAGTCCACCCTGTCTAATGCATGGTGGCCTCGATATGCAACAATGTTGGTGTGTGTGTGTGTGTGTGTGTGTGTGTGTGTGTGTGTGTGTGTGTGTGGATGTCGTGCTGCACAGGGAACGGTCGTGGGCGTCCTGAGGGACAATGCGGAGGTTGTGTTCGACCGCCCCTTCCTCGCGGGCACGGATCTCCATGGACGGTATGCAAACCGACCCCATCCCCACCCAACCATCCCCAAACCCTCACTCCGATTTCCCACACACACACACACTCTCTCTGTGTTCCGTGTGTCGCCCTCTTTCATTCGATCTTCACTCAATGCATACGCATACACACATGCGCACGCTTTTTAACTACTCCATCGATGCCGCGCGAGTATCATCTCATCTACTTATTCAAATTCGTCTCAACAGATGCTCGGATCGGCGAGGTGCAGCAGTTCCGTTGCACTCTCTTCTCAACCTGTCTGCCCCCGACTTCGCCGTTGCAAGTGAGGATGCGCCCGCTCGGTCGCCTGCCAAGGGTGGGTCTGTGTCATCGACGCCTGTCAAGACACCTGGAAAGACGCCGGGAAAGACACCTGGAAAGACGCCGGGGAAGAGCGGTGGTGCACAGAACATGTTTGCTGCCCTGATGGACGACTGAGGCTCATTGCTTTGCCCGCTTTGATGATTTGCAAGAACCCTCTTTTTTTCTGTCATTGCACAGCCCGCGTGGACTTGTGTCTTGTATTGTGGGTATAAACAGACCAAAGTGATTGACCAATTCAATGCACTCTACGGCGGCACGTTAAGCAACTTATATGTGTTCATCATTTTATGTAAGCGACTGAGGTTTCATTTGCTGACGAAGTCGGGATATATGTATATATATGTGTGTGTGGGTGTGTGGGTGTGTGTGTGTGCATGAAAGTGCAGAAGCCTATTGGTTGACAGGGCTCCAGGCATTGACAGCGATGTCACGTGTAACCAACATATACGAAATGCCCGCATGCCGCATAATGCTCCAAACTCAGCTCACATTGTCTATGTATGTGGGTGTGTCTGTCTATTCAAGGGTGCATACAAAACAACTGCATAAGCGGAAACGGCATATCGAATAGAAACCGACCGAGTACCAACCACACGGCCTCAGCGAATATCGAAAAGCATCCCGCTCGGGGCAAAAACAGTCTCAGTTGCATTCAGGCGCCGCAAAAACAGCCCATATTTGGGTGTGGTGCATTCCGGAATGCCCCAAGAGTCCGTCACGAGTTGTGGTGGCTTCTTCCTTATCCTCGGTGCTTCAGAACCAACTGAAGGCTTAATGGGCACTGCCTCGCCGCCATTAGGGGCGCCGCCACTTGCAGCTCCCAAACAAACCCGTTTCCGCAAAAGTATTCCAGGATTTAGCGGACACATCGAATACGGGCAGAGAACGTCCGCGGACAGCACAAGCACCATATAAGGCGAATTTATTCTGCCTTTTATGGGCATTCCGAGTGCTCGGGTAATACGCGGACCATATAAGGCGAATACAATTATGCCTTTTATGGGCATCCCGAGTGCTCGGGTAATGCTAAAATTACGGCGGGTGACGTAGAAGGCAACGCCATAGTGAAGCGCCATACAAAGCCCTAACCCTCACCCAAGCATCCACGCGGGTCACGGGGTTGATTCGAGCCATTGGTGTCATTCGCTATTTTTAGAAGCGCATGCGCAACTGCTGACAACGCAACCTCCATAGTGAGTCCATAGTGAGTGTATAGTGGGGCTGTGAGGGCATAGCAGGGCCATAGTGGGGCCATAGTGAGCGGCTGGGGCGCCTGACCACAGCTCCGATTGGCCAATGGGCGCACAAAACGTAATCACCATGTCCTAAAAAGGAAATCTAACTGGAGCAGGCGCAATTATTATTTTACGTTATTTTTATTTTTATTTTTTTTTGCATTTAACCCAAAAAATCTCATTCGTAGTTTTGTGGAGATATATCCAAAAAATTAACTGGTGTATTATTTTGTTAAAACGGTATACATTTCTCATAATGAAAATACATATTCATCCCATCCCTGTTTCTCCATCTCTAAAAATTAACAAAAAATTATCTCCAAATTATTTTTTAAAAATTATTATTTATTATTTTCCTGTGCCCCATTTTAGTGCAGTGTGTGAGTTGCCAGTCGATTCGGGTGTGCACCACATCATCACTCCACATCACTCAGCATCAAGTGTCACACAACCAGTGCACGCCACACAGGCAACACGCACGCACACATACACACGCACACACGCACACACATACACACTCGCACACACACACTCTCTCTCTTGTCTTAGACTCACTGTGTGCGCGTCCCCCGCCCACCTCCATTTGCAGTTGGTATATATGCCCGGAGGGGGCATCCGATCTCATACTTCAACATAAAGGCGAAACTTTTCGCACAGACTATTAACCTCGGTAAAGGCATTAACCGCATTCATCATTCTTTCGAGACACACATTCCATTCTCGCTCTATAAAACGCATCGGTTACTCTCGAGTGCCCGGACTATCCCAGAACTATATTCAAGCATTGAAGTAATCAAACTCGACTTGTGCTCGTGAACAAGGACTATCCGACAACCAGAAATGGCCCCGACTAATTCCAGGGGAATGTCCATCGCCCGGCGATATGAGAGCGACATAACCGCAATGATTCGCGCCCGGCGGATCCCGCGGGACATTGAAAAGCAGAAAGTGCGCGCTTTGTCAAAGAAGCTTGCGAAGGACACGGTTGACGAGGTGTGCTCTCGGTTTCTCCCCGCTGAAGAAAAGGAGATGACGCCCTTTTTGGACGATCTTCGCGGCATGATCAACGAAGAGTACAGTCGCACGGAGGTCGATGAGGATCAAAAGAAAGCGATTCGTCTTCGGCCGACTCAGTATCTTGCCCTCATGCTCGAAGTGAACAGGCACGATCCCAAGCGCAAAGGTCTCGACCTCAAGAAGCAGAAGGCCGAGATCAAGCGGTGGAAGCGGGAGAACGGGTGCAGCCAGGCGCGCCGAAAGGCGGGATTCCGTCTGTCGTCGTACTGGTGGCGCACGAAGCGTCGCATGCGTGAGGACGGCTCTGAAGACATGTCCGACGACCCGTCTGGCATGACTGGCAGTGAAGACGAGCTGTCCCTGTCTGGACCCGCCCCGGTACCAGTTGCCACCCCCACTGCACTGAAGCAGTCGGTTGCAATGCCCTTGAAGGTGTCGACTGCCCGTAGATCGAAAAAGTCGGACGCTGTCACTCCGCTGGCTTCGATTCCGAAGGACGATGGGTTTGTCGCGCCCCTCGCACCATCGGCATATGCCATGAGGCCCATGGCGGCGGTTTCGTCGTCGGCTGCTGCGCCCGACTACATGGGTGTGGCACTGCCACAGACACCCTTTTCGCTGCTCCAGTTCTTCAACACGATGGATGCACTGAGCGGCAACGTCGACATGAAGGTGGAGGACCTGAACGAAATCGCCCATACGCCGCAGGTGCCCGACACTCTTGGCCAGTTTGATTGGATGACGCCCAACTTCAACGAACTGTGGGCCGCCGCGGCGAACAACGAGGCGAAGAAGGCGTATCCCACAACTGCGTCGAATACGTACGCAAACAATGCGGCCGTGCTGCAGCAGCAAAACGCGTGGTCATTGGGCGTCGTCCCCGAGGCAGCGCTGTCCTTGTCATTGTCGCGCGACGGAGTGCATTCCATGGGCGACAGCGTCGTCCCTGGCATGTGAGGGGGCGCCGGGTTCTTTTACTGTGTGTCTGACGTCTCTGACTTTGCGGTTGCTTGTTTTGTACAGTTTAAATGTTATTGTCATTCGTTTTTTTGTGTCTAGTGCTGTTGTTGTAGCGTGTTTTTTCCAATTGCGTTGCGTGAAGCTCTTGCGCGTTGTGCGTCCATTGTCTTCGGTTGCTCTCAGTGGGGTCTGTGGGGCTGGCACCCGTTGCATCCCGCTGCCGAGCCGGTGGCTTATTAGTCCACCATTGTACTTTTAACCTCTCTCTGGAAAGAAGGGGATTGATTCCCCACAACAAAAAAATGAAACTGAAAATGAAATCAGAGTAATGACGCTGTTTCGGCACTCACTATGGACAGATGACAAGCGAGCACTCGTTTAATGACTTTGGTTAGTTTCCACATATAGATAACCCTTATTCCGTGTAATCCATATATAGATGTCACCGCCCGATCACTACCTCTTTTGGATAGCCTCCAAATACAATGGTACTATCAGTACCCTTGCCAAATATAGATAATCCTTATTCCGTGTAATCCATATATGGATATCACCGCCCGATCACTACCTCAAAGAGGTGTGTGTGGTCATATTCTCCGAATTGATTAATTGTCTGTCCGAACACCGACTGCGAGTCGAGTCGAGGGCATCGTTCTCGCTGGCACTGTCGACACGGGCAGTTGAATGGCAACGACGACGCCCTTCACCCTCGAGTGCTATGGGCGGATTATTTATTGCACGGGGCCTTTTGATTCACGCTGGATATCTCATAACATCAGTTTGAATCAGGGGGGAAGAACTCATTTATTCCGCCTGACGACGGCATTCCGACAGCGGCATTACGACTGCGGCATTCGTGCAATAGACGGAGCCGTACGCAGTCACTGCGGTATTGAATTGAACATTGCTGTGGTGTGCGCCTCTGCCTGGCCGGACCTGCATTCTCAGATGCGCTCTCAGCCGGTGTGTGTCATCCAGCGTTGAACTGAGTCGAGAGACATGTCTGACCCGTGATGGCGGCAACCAAGGCGCAAAAGGCGGAAGGCCGCTGCTATGAGATGCAAGGCACCTGCTCTTCGGCCTCGGATTCCAGCTTTGTTGAGGGCTCAGCGGCGTCAACTACTGCGCCAAAAACGACCGCCGCGAGCATTGTGACGCGTTCGGTGGCTTCGGTGTCCGCAGCCGGAGATGCAAAGCAAGTGCGCAGGCGCAGTCGGTCGCACTTTGCCAAAAATGCGGACTCCGATGTGCCTGCATTACCCCCAGCATCCGCCGGCGGGTGTTTACCAAAAGGGCTGAACTGGCGAATGCCGTCATGCGAGATGGCAGACGATGCCATGGTACGAATCCTTCCAGCGCGTGTGCGTCGACGATGGCCTCCTTGGTTCGGACTCGTTGCTGTCATTCTGTGCCTCGTGTGGATGGCGTGCGGGATACTAGGGGCTGCATTTATGCGCGATCATCTCATTCAGCAACAGAATGATGATGTTCTCGGCAGTGTGCGAGGTGCATGTGGGTCCATTCGTTCTGAGATTGACGGCGTTCTTTCTCACGCGCGGTCAATGCTGGATGCCGTCGCCATGTCGCGCATTCCATACCCGAATGTGACGGATGAAGGGCTGAAAAAGGTTGCGTCCATGTGGCCCAACGGGGTTGCGTGGTCTCGGAAGCGGCCGGCGGGTGTGGCGTGGCTGATATGGCTGTCTCGTGTGCCTGCAGCAAACAAGAGCGCCTGGGAGACTGCAAACAACGCCACAATCACAGAGATCTCGGGCTCTACTCCCGCCTTGAGCCCCGTTGCACCGCGCATCGAATACTTTCCCGTGCAGTCTTTATTTGCCTTGGGGTCCAATCTGACGGCAGACCCGCGAATGATTGGTCTTGATTTCGGACAGTGGCAGCTCTTTCCAATGCGCGCCGCCGCGATTCTTGGAAAGGAGGGGTCCAGCTATCCAACGGCATATACGCCCACGAATATCTTGAACTCGAGTACGAATGCGTTGGCAGGCATGTACCTACCCGTGTACCAGGGTGGCGATGTGCCTGCGACGCCGAGTGAGCGGCTTGCCAAATTCGTCGGGATTGCGTACGGATACATCAACTGCACAGAAACGATTGCGGCGCTCGCGTCGTCGACACGGGACGATTTGGATGCGGCGCGGCGCGGCGTGCACGTGATCATTGCCGACGACACCGCTAGTCCCTTCACGGGAGGCGTTCCGTCTTTTTTTGTGTTTGCTCGACTCGCGGCGACGGGGAGTCCTTTGTCGACCATCGCTAAAGTCCGGACGCGGGCCGATGTCGATGCCCTGTCTCCCCGGGGTCTGAACGTAATGCTCGATGTGCGTGCTGGGGTGCAGTCATGGGTCATTTCGTGTGTGCCCTCTCGGGAGTATGTGGATGGATTCGCCGATGGGACCCCGGACGTGGCTGCGGCGGGGATGGTCGTGCTGGGCCTGCTGATGTGCATCCTGACATTGCTTGTTGCAAAGAACAGGCACGTGGTGCTTCAGCGTCATAGGGCCATCATGACCGCGAGAGATGCCGCCGTGCTCGGGGAGAGACTGGCAAACGACATGATTGGATACGTCAACCACGGTGCGTCTGCTCACTTGCAACAACTCAATTGCATGTTTGTTACTCAAAGTCAGACTGGCGGTTGTTCTTTACTGATTGTGTAGGGAAGTTTGTGTGTTACGTTATTGGTTCTGTGGTTCTGTATTATACCGTGCCGTTTGTTTTGAGCTGCTACCATGCGCGTCCTCGGCTGACTCTAATTATATCCGTAACCGTGGCCCATGGGTCAGTGCCTCCTCCCAATGATAGTCAATGCTGGTGTGGGGCTCACACAGTGACGTGTGCACAGCGCGCCAATCAAACAGCAGAGAGTGTGCTTGATAGGAACATGCCTCTGACGTTTTCTTCCTCTTGGCTTTAGTCACACCGCCATATTCATTCGTGAATGTCTTGCGCTTTTCTCTATTCCCGCAGAAATTCGCAATCCACTGAATGGTATTTTGGGTCTCCTGGACCTTTCGGCAGCGTCTGTGCAGCAAGCGGCAATACTCAATGCGTCCCTTGCTGACTCGGGTGCCCATGACGGGCACGAACAGCAAGCACGCGACAGCTGCCATGTGCGCGAAACGGCAAATTCCGTCCATATGCACTTGAGAACACTCTTGGAAGACATTGCAACGTCGCGTAATTGCTGCCAGCTCATCTCGCACATTGTAAACGACGTGCTGGACATCCGCAAGATTGAAGAAGGGCGTCTCATCCTTTCGTTGGCGTCACTTGATGCTCGCAGCGTGATCCACGATGCCGTACGCATTATCCGACCGAAACTCGAAGAGAAACCGCACCTTCAATTGACTGTCGACTGCGTCAATGATTTGGAAATTGTTTCCGACCGACACCGAGTGCAGCAGCTGCTTCTCAATTTCATATCCAATGCGGTAAAGTTCACGGATGTTGGATCCATCTGCGTGCGCATTACTATCGACAACACGGCGCAATCGCTCGACGGCCACGTGCTGCACGGCGGTGGCGCCATTCGGTTTGAGGTGTCGGACACAGGACGCGGCATTCCGAAAGAACGGCACGCGTGCATATTCAAGCCGTATGTGCAAGTTGAGCCCACCGACGGCACGCGATACACTGGGACAGGACTCGGGCTCTTTCTGTGCCAGCGCCTTGTGCATTTGATGGGCGGTACAATCGGGTTCGATTCTGAGTATGGCGTCGGATCCACTTTCTGGTTCAGTTTGCCAAAAAATTCTCCTCGTGCTTCAATGTCCGACGACGGCGGTGACTGTGGGACGAACCAAGGAGCTGTCGGTCGGGTCGACGTAAGTAAATCTCGCTTCGTCGGCGTAAACAAAGAGGATTTGGGCGGTGGCGTCGCGAGCGAGAGCATAGTTGTTGAGCTTGATGGGATGGAATTGGTAGGGGGGATCGCCACGGGCGACCAGTCTGCCGTTGCTGCACAGTGCCACACGATGTCGCGTGCCCCGGAACACGCCTCGCCCGCGGCGGGAGTAAGCGCGTGGGTGCGTGTGCATGCAGACACTGACAAATCGCTGACATCGGTTGCCTCGACCGTTACAAGCGCGTCTCCGGGAACGGCAGAGGCAACGCCACCAAAGTTGCCGAGATTGCGGCTGCTGGTGGTCGATGATGTCATGGTGAATCGTATGGTGCTGCGACGCCAACTCGAATCGATTGGGCACGATGTGACCATGTGCGAGGACGGCAAAAAGGCAGTCGAAATTGCGAGGAATCGGCGGTTTGACGGAATCTTCATGGATGTGCAAATGCCTGTCATGGGGGGCTGCGATGCGACGACTCACATTCGCGCTTCGTTTCCGTCGGCTGCCTCCGCTGGGGAGCATGAGACGCACAGTGACGTCACTGTATTTGGTGTCACTGCGGATATAACAGAGGGCGACGTCGCGCAGTGCACTCAATCGGGAATGGACGCTGTGCTGCCAAAGCCAGTGACCCTGGAGATGATCGTGGCTGCATTAAGCCGCCATTTTGATGCGACTGTGCAGACGCTGAGTCGCGTGTGCAGAAAAAAACAAGACGATTAAGCGTCGTGTTGTGTGTGGTCTGACGGAGGTGGTGACGCCGGCCATTGCTTTGTTGTTGTTTTTTTGTTTGTTGGAATTTGCAGCGCACATGATAAAATATATGAACAACACTTCAATTATTTTGTGACGTAAACACCACGTGACTAGAGTCTGTCGAGCTAATGGAAAGAGTATTCAGGTTAAAGTATTCAGGTTAATGTGCATAAAAGTTAATGCGTACCAAAAACAAAATATTGATGATAGACCCACGTGACCACTGCATGAAGAGGGGCGCATACAAGTGCTGTGTATTTGCCACATCGGAGTTCACTGCCACCCAGGCGCAGTTGGACGCGGCTGGTATTGCGGCGGTGGCTGTTGTCCTCCATAGGCATTATACCCGGGATACTGCTGTGGCTGTTGTGGCTGCTGTGGCTGTTGTGGCTGTTGTTGTTGTCCATATGCATTATACCCGGGATACTGCTGTTGCTGCGGGTTTCCAAACTGCTGCCCATACACTGGCGCCGACGGTGGTGCGGCGTGAGGTGGGGGAGCACCCCACCCCGGCTGTGCACAGTATCCCGGTGGTCCCGCCGATGACACTCCCGGATGCGACGACGACGCATGGGGATTGCAGTTGGGTGCGCCGATGCAGCATTGAGCCTGAAAGAGAGTCGATATGTGAGGCGCCGCCGCCGACTGTCCCGGACCACATTGTGCATACAATTGTTGTTGTTGTTGTTGATGCTGTTGTTGCTGTTGCTGAGAGACAGCAGACGCCGCTGCATAATTTGCAACATGTCCTCCGGCGACATCCCTCTGGCATCCGGGGCAGCGCGTCGGCAGAGGAGCAGTTCCACTCGGAATCAAATCTAATCCATACCACGCACGCACATACTCCACACATGACTGCGCAAAACATTTCGCGTACAAATTTCGCGCCTCTTTCGTCCGACGGAGGCTTATGGGATGCTCCAACTGCGTCGCGGCGACATTTTTGCCGTCCGTGCGTCGCGCCCCATGTGTGGCAACTGTGTATCCGCCGTTGAAGTAGTGTTCGCCGCCGGGGTGTGGAATGGACGGACTGGGCACCGACTCCTGTCCGTGTCGGTCAAAGTATGCGCCAAGGCTGGCGTTGCCTCGTATCAGGGTGGACAGAGGGGCCTGGTTGGTCGGGTGTTTACATGCAAATTGGAGGCGGGGGGGAGCAGTGTTACATCATGTGGTTACATGATGAAAGCAGTGCCACATGTGAGATTCAGTGGCGTCACTGTCCATCGGGGGACGCTATGCACACGGACTCTACAAAGCAGAATTTAATAGTAGAGGCGACATTTGCACGTTTCGGAGGGTATTTGCACGGCCACCAAATTAGTAGACGACAAGTACACAGGCGACAAGTACACCGGCCAATTCAAAGACACGGCAGTGTGTGCATTGCGACGGCTTAGTATTAGTAGGCACCGTGACACCGTACCCGCGCATACCTTTTCGGCTAGCTTCCGAATACTTGACTTGGCTGATAGTGCGTTGACTTCAACATCGCTCTTTTGAAGATCCAACGCCCCCAATCCAACACCGATTTCAATCCAGTTGCGCTTGTGTCCGTGACCATGAATGTCGAACACATGGCAGAATCCAAACGCCGCAATGGCCTGTGCGCACGCACGCTCGACGAAGGCGTGGTATTCGCCGTGCGCGGCAGAGGCAAGTGGATCTCCATGCGCTGCTTTTTCCACGTCCCTGTTTGCATCCAGCTTACTCCTGTGCAAGTGGCAAGCTATCACGTGAGGGGACCGACCGCCCGTCACAGATGATAGCGCACGCCCCAGCGCAAGTGCAAGCTGCAGCGACTTTATGTCCTCGGTCGTCACCCCCTGTGTCCTGGTAGCGACATTGTCTGGTCGCAGTTTCCCACCATGCGGTGCAGTCAGAACTATTGGGAGGTTACCATGGCGCCACTCGACATACCCGTGTGTGCCAAACTCAAGTGAGCGCCAAATGGCTCCGTCGTTGTGTCCTTCTTTCTGACCTGACTTTGCCTTTGCCGTTGCCGTAGTCCCCTTCTTCACCGGTTTGACTTTTGAGGCAGACGATGATGCGTGAGTAGAGGCAGACGATGACATGGTGTCGCCGTACGGAAGTGCATAGGCGCACGACTCAGTAGCGATCGAAAGCAACGCAGCGGCCAATAGGAAAGAGGCAACGTGCATTCAGTTCAGTGCGCGCGAGAGAAAGACTCGTTCGATTCTTCAAGATTCCGTTGTTGAATTCATATGGCGAACCGTGATTCGTTGACTCAGTGAACCTCCTGGGGGTATATAATTTGAAGCTGTCTGTGTGTGTGTGTGTGTGCGTGTGTGTGTGTGTGCGTGTGTGTGTGAGTGTGTGTGTGTGTGTGTGTGTGTGTGTGTGTGTGTGTGTGTGTGTGTGTGTGTGTGTGTGTGTGTGTGTGTGTGTTGAGTCGAGCCCATGAATCATCGAATGTTACCCGCATATCGCATCCGGGGCACTCACCTCAAGGGTCTCTGCAATGATGTCATCTCCAAATGTAGTCACTATGACGCAGGCTTTATCCACGGCAACGGTACATCGGAATGTGCACTCAAATTTTGACTCGGCGGAGTGGAGCAGCTTTAGGAAACGCCGCGATGTGGGATATCAAAAAGACGCAGAACGAAAAAGGACAACAAGACTTCCCATTGGAGTGTTTAAGCATAGGAGCTTTTCGTGAAAGAAGTGTGCTATTATTGAAATGGACGCAGATATAATTGTCGGTAGGTATCAGTGATCTGGAGGAAAGCGGCATGGGCGTGTGCTCACTTGGTGATTGCATCTCGAAACCAAACAAAGAGTTCCACGTGTTTCGAACATCTCTTCAACCGAGGACTCAAATATTGGTTCACATCTGCACTTGTGCATGGCAGACGACGGTGGTGTGTTGATGCAGGGCTCCAACGAAGAGGGAGAGTTCAACGACGACGACGACGACGACGCCGAGTCGATTGGAAGCAACGACCACTACAGCGACGATGATGAGGGAGTGGTGGAATATGGCGGCAGAGGGGATGCCGATGACCGCAAATCCATTGGAAGCAGCGAGGAAGAGACTGAAGGTGCGTGGCGACTGCGACGGCCAGCTGTGTGTGCAAGGGGTGGAGCATGTCTCACAAGGCCAACATGTCAGATTTTGCGGTATTATGGCATCCCCCGTAAACAAATGTGTCCACCACTCACCTTTATTGCCCCGATCAACTTTATTGAATTTGAATTGATAAACAAACTTAGGCCCTGTCGATCTATCGATGCTTCCTCCCAAAGTGAAGCTGGAGCGGGCAATGGCGGAGTTTGAGGCGCACGTGGCGGCACGGCGGCACGAAGAAGCAATGAGGGCGCTTGCAGTGGGTCTGTCGCTGAATCGCATCATATACGGCCAGTTTCACTGGCGCACCGCACGCGCCCACCTCGACATGGCGCGGGCGTATCTTGAACTCAAGTCGCTGCATGCACAGGCGCTGACACACGCCGAAAAGGCGAGGGATGTGTGGGCGGCCTCACCACAGGCACACCGGCACACGGCGGAAGAGGGTGGCGTGGCTGCATCTGGGGCGCTCGTGGCGGAGATATTCTGCGTCATGGGCACGTGCCTGTCGCACTTGGACAAGTGGGTTTTGGGTTTAGCGCTGGGCAGTGTCGTTTGTATGCGGCAAATGCTGCTGTTTCAGAAGGGTCGCAGGATATCCTGGGGAGTTGGGCGTCGCGATGTAGGATGGCCAATTGGAGCTTTGATCATTGTAGCTGGTGGACAGAAATAGGGCTTTTGTCTGCAAGTATTGCGCTTTTATACGCTTTCGGTGTGGTTTTTGGGCCCATAGTAGTGCCATTCGCCATCCACCTCCTATTTGCAGAATGCAATGTCATGCAATCGGAAAGAATATGACGCGTGATATGTATTGATATGTTTCACTATGCATTTCAGATTTTCCGACGCAGAAGAGGCGCTGCACAAGGCGGAAAAGTCACTTTCCACGGGCGGCGCTGTGGATGCGGCGTCCCCAATGATGCTTGATGTGCGTATTATCCACGAAATGGGTCGCCTGCAAGTGCGTCAGGGGCGCTTCGATCGCGCCTTTGAACGACTCAGCAAGGTGTGCGCGTGTGCGTGTGTGGTGTGTTTGGGGGGGGGGGGGGGGGG
>CALSCR010000948.1:0-14382 GCA_943704495.1 Pigoraptor chileana
CTGCACAGGTCGCACATCTTTGCGATCCGCCCCGTCCCCACCAACATTGCAGCCGGCTCGAAGATCCACAACCTGAACGTCAAGGGCAAGCGCGGCAACATTGTGCAGGTCTTCCCCGGCGTCGAGTATGACTTTGTGCCCACGCGTCTTCACATTACGACGGGCCACTATGTGCACCCGCAGTGGACTGGGTCGAACACGAATCCCAACGAGAACGCTGGACAGGGCAAGGAGGGCACTGACCGCAGCAACATGATTCTCACGCGCTACAAGAAGTTCACCGAAATTGGCGAGGAGTTGTACCAGAAGCCCAACTTTGGAGACTATGGCACCAACTACCCGTCCAAGATCGACGAGCTTCCCTTCCTCGGATTCAGCTACAAGGACGTCTACCGCCTTGCCATTCTCCGTGACGGTACGTTGTGTTGTTTATTTTGTTGTGTGGTTTCTATGTACTTTTTATCTATGTATGTGCGCATGTGAGAATCGGGCTGAAAGCCAGAATGTCGAATTGTCGAACCCGTTTATTGTTTGTTTCGGTCGGCATTGCGGTTGGCATGTACTTTTTATCTTCGTATTTTTGTGCGCATGTGAGAATTGGGCTGAAAGCCAGAATGTCGAATTGTCGAACCCGTTTTATTGTTTGTTTCGGTCGGCATTGCGGTCGGCATTGCCATATTGCCTTGATTCGTATGCCGTTGTCCCTCGACTTCCCCATGTGGTCATCCGAGGAATATTCGTGTTTTTGTCTTTTTGTCATTGCGCTCACATTTTTGTTTTTTTGTTGTTTTTTTGTTTTTGCTTTGTGGCAAATTGCAGCCCAATTTGGAGGCGAAATGTCAGAGCTCGACGATGCCGGCACATACTTTGATCTGGGCGTTCGGCAGGTCAACGCGCGGGGTGTCTACCACTACATGTGCACGCGCAACAACAACTTTAGCAACCGCGACCAGAAGGGCACCATTATTGTCTCTGACCGCACCGTCTCGAGCTCGTTTGTCGGCTGGATGGGCGCCACGATAAAGGCTGCGTGAGTATCCCCCACCCCACCCCACCACCCATTGTGTGTCTCGTCTAAGAGTCCATGGGCACATGAGCACTCCAAGACGAAACACACAGACTTTATTCTTACATCTCTTGTGTCACATGAGCACGCGCTGCGTGAGACGAGATGAACAGTCTGTTTTGTGCGTGCAATTTCTTGTGGATGATTGGTTTTTCGTTGCAGTTTTTTCTCTTTCCTTCTTCGTATTGCACAATTACGTTACAACGCCGTGCTAATAACTCTCGTCCACTGGCACTTTTCCAATGCTCCATTGTACCATTTTGCACCCCGCACAGCGAGGAGGGTGTGTGGCTTATTGTTCCCCAGGGGGCCATGACCAAGCCCGCGTCGTTCCAGGTGACGACCGTGTACAAGTCTGACGCGGAGGCGGGCTTCCCGTCGACATCGTCGTTGGTGCAGGTGCAGCCGCTGTCGTTTGAGCACGACCCCAGCAACCCAACCCTCCTTGTCATTCCGTTCAAGAAGGGCATGCTCGAGGACATTACTGCCTATCGCGTGGACGACATTGCCACGGGCGCCGGCCTCGCCAAGGCGGAAGCGTCGATTTCTGGCGGGTCGCTCATTGTCAACACGAATGGACAGGGAGGCACTTACTATGCCAAGACGTCTGTCAACGGCGGCAAGGTTGCGGGCATTGTCATTGGATGCCTCGCGTTTGTCGGCATCGCCGTCGGGTCCGTCGTGTACTTCCGCAAGAACCCCGAGAGCTGGGACAACGTCAAGAAGAAGGTCACTTATATCAAGCGCTCGTTTGAGTCGAAGGTCTAAAAATGAGTCTCTTGATTCGTGCCGCCCAACCAAAAAACTCACTCGAGGCGCTTGCCTCTTGTGATCTGTTTTTGTTATTCGGTTGATTTTTATCTTGTGCGTTTTTTGTTTTGTGATATGTTTTTGTGTTTGTTTGGTCGTCGTTGTTGTCCTACAACATCAACACATCCGGTAAATGTCGCGCAATGTCCGCGCGGCTCAACCGACAGTTTTTGGTTCGCTTTGTGTTTTTTCATACCTCACTGTGGTTGCACCTTTTTGTTTGTGTCGCGTCCTTGTGCGATCGACTTGTTTGCATTCCTTTGTTACTTTGCTTCACGTGCAAATGCTGTTTTTTGCTTGAATTTGGAATATAATGCCAAGAAGGGAGAGGCAAGCATTGTCATGAACAAATTGTGCCCAATCTGTAAATATTGAGATCATACCAGGCCATGTGTCACAGCCGCACACACACACACACACATACGCATACACGTGGCATATCTGACGTGCAGTTCGGAGCCACAAGCAGAAATTGAATTGGAATATAATACCATGCAGGTGTACGCATGATTACCGACCCCTATTGAAAATTCAGCGACGGCGGCCCTCGATAGTTTTGAAGGGCGAAATTAATACACAGCCAACTATCAGTTCCACGACCGTCCGAGACCCCGACACCGAATGCATTAAAAAGATGATAATAACGTGCCAGTTCGATCGCACCCCCTCCCCCCCGTGTGATTGGCGCATGTGACAAGTTGCGCGTGTCACAAATTGTATTACAATGTTATCCAACACACGCCGACCGTTTTATTTTTTTGCTGAGCGGGCCAGTGTGTTGGGTTCTCGCTTGATGGAATGTGAGAGTGTGCGAAATGGAGTGGGAGAAGCTCTCTCGTTTTTGTTTTTTTCCTGCTATTCCAATCGCCGAGTCGCAGAGAAGCCCGCCGACTGACGGCATGTTTCTTGCGCGCAATGTTTTCAGACCGGCACGGGCTTTGTGTTTAGGCGCACTCGCAGCCTGCGGCTCACGGCAACGTTAACATATACAGCCGCACCAACAAGCGTGGTTGCCACCGCCACAGACACGGTGGTGCCGATTGCGACGGCAATGAGGGCGGTTGTCTTTTTTTCATCTGCGGGCGATTCGTGCAGTTCATCAGCAAAAACGTCACGGCGCCGATTTGATTCCGCCGTCGTTGAGCACGCAGTTGGAATGGGCGGTGATTCTTCCGTCGTGGTTTCCCCCACCGGTGTCAAGACGGCCGTGAATGTCGTCGTCGCCATAAATGTCGATTCGGCACACGTGCCGTCGTCGATGCTTCCATTGCAGTCGTCGTCTTGCCCGTTGTGACAGACCTCTGTCGCGCCAGGGTGTATGCCCGCATCGGCGTCGTCGCAGTCGCCTGCATTGTGCACGTATCCTTGCGGAACCGCAAACGCGCGCGCGGGAAACCTTCCGTCGCCGAATCCGTCCCTGTCGGCGTCCCTGAAGACCGTCTCGCAGAAACCGGCGCGCGTTGCGCCGCAATCATTTGCGGTTGTGGTGTTTGCACGCACCAGCGGCGTATTCCAGGGCGCATCTTGGCACGCAAAGTCGATTGCGAGCGGAAGGCCGACCTCTGCGTACGGACGCGATGCGAATCCCACCGGGAGTGTAAACACGTAGGCGAGGCACCCGTTGTGGGGGCAGTCGGCGACGGTGCTCCCTGCATCTGCAGTGCTGCCACCCGCACGCGTGACCCAGTAAGCGCACACCTCGAGCAGCGACTGGCGGAGCTGCGGATCCGTCACGTTGCGCGAGACTATACATCCACCACCGGCGCTGCTGAGGCTCGGCTCGCACACGTCGCGGGGGAGACATTTGGTAAATTCGTCGTTGGCGGCAAAATCAAAGTCGGATGCAATGGGAGCGTTGTCGAGCGTGATTGTCAGCACTCCATCCGCGACGGATGCATTTCCCGGGTAGGCCTCTGCCCTGATGATCGCCTGCTGTTTGTTGTTGGTGTCGAGGTACTGTGTCGGAAAGATGCGCCCAAAGAAACCCATCGTGGTGACGTCAAAGCCCGCGCCAACGTAGAGCTGGTACGTGACCTTGGACGTCTTTTGTGGATAGAGCTGATAGAGAACGTACGAATCGCCGCCGCTGAACAGCGTTTCCTCCCGAAAGTTGTCTGTAAAGCGGCTGCAAACGGGCCCGCTGAGGGGCTGTGCGCTCGTGTCGATGAAATATGTCATTTGATCCATCGTCAAGTACGGTGCCGACCACGTCTGCGATCCCGCCATCATGGACGCGTGCGTGCACGAGAACATGCCGTTGTTTTCATCCACGCCGTCGCATATATTGGCGCGACAAAGAGTGTCGTTTGGAAGGAGTCGCTGCCTGTAAATGGGCACGAATGGATACGTCGAATAGAGGTTCGACGGGGTGGTGGGCTGCGGAATGTTTGGGTCGATGAACGCCCAGCCAAGGTCGGTGCGCCACGCCGACGGCAGCTCTTCGCTCTGTCTTGCCATGGACACGACGGTAGTGAGCATTTCAAACGGCGCCGTCTGGACGCCAAACGACCTGCACTCTGGCACTTGCGGCGGCGAATTGAAAAACGTGTTGCTCGAGAGGGAAGAGGTCCTCCTCGTCGTGCCGTGCGGATTGACCACGCCCGTTAGCGTGCCGTCCTCGTCGATCAGTATGGTCGACGAGTCTATCGGGCGCACGCTATCAAACAGACTCAGTCCGGCAGGTCGAGGGGCCGACAGCGGTCCTGAGAAGAGATAGGGCTGCGTAATGTCTACGACCGTGTGACGCAGCGTGACGTTATCAAACGCCGAGCGCCGAAACACAAATGCGGGCGGGTAGTAAAAGCCGTTGGGCTGCTTCCAACCGATGCCCGCACTCGTCACGACCATGCGCGTGCCAGAACTGCCGTCTCCCTCACTTGACCTGTCCTGCGGCTGGTTGGTCATGCGGTATGCCCCGCACTCGCTGCCGCCTATTGTTGTCAGGGATGCATCGCAGCTAAAGTTTGGCGACCGCATAAACACGCTGCCGTCGCTGAAGAACGGGCCGTCGTATATCGTGAGCGACCTGCCGTAGTTGAATCCGACGGCGGCAATGGCGGTCCCATCGGCGGGCAGTGGGCACGTGTTGCCACCGCACAGCGTCTCGTCGATGGATGGGCCCGTGAAATTGGCGTAGACAGAGTCTGTTTGCGTGCGCCCAACATATACAGATCCGCTGGTCAGCATCCAAAAGCCCGGCGGAGCGTCCAGCCACGATCCGCCTGTGACAAAGCCGAGCCCTCCAAACAGTTGGTCGGTTACTGCGCCGTTGCTAAACAAAAACCAGTAGCCTCGCAGCCATATTGCGGCGAAATTCTCCTCGGCATAGTTAAACGATGTTCTGAAGCGGTCGATTACGGCAGCGCTGCAGAGCAGCGGATTGCGGTAGTGGTCGTCCGAGCCTGGGAAGGGTGGGGATCGGTAGAGACTGCTCTTGACGCACGTGACGGCGTCGTTGATTTGGTACGTTGCGTCGGTGCTGAACCGCGTGGGCTGAAAGTTCTGCGTCACGCGGGGAAGCATGTCGACCGGCACGGCGTAGCTGCGTGGGTGCGGAACGCTGTCTCGCGACGATCCCCCGCCGAATCCAGTGTCGGCGACGCTCGCAGGGAAAATATCAATGGCCGTCTGCAGTGCATTGTAGGACGTGCTGCACGAGTTGCCCCGAAATCGCTTGATGGGGCTGATGCGCCCCGCAACCCTGTGCCACTGTGCATAGTCTTTGCTCGTGCTCGTCTTGGATGCCCACAGAAGGGCTTTGCTGGGGCCGCTCAGTTCGGATCCGAGAAGCCAAAAGCACGACCCGAACCCGTGCACGCCGGCCGCCATGTTGCCTACAATGTCATTGTGCGCATTCATCACCCAGTACCCGACCGGCTCGTAGTCGTCGCCGCCCTGGATGATGGTCTCGCCGGCGACCGTCACGCTTGGCAGGATGCCCGGGACCAGTCGAAACGTGGGGCTGTTGGGAGACTGGGCGCGCAGGTATGTCAAGAGTGGAGCCCGGAGACTGACTGCGAGGTTGTGACATACGCGGTTGTTAATCTCGCTCGCATCCTCGAGATAGTATCCGTGCCCGACCGAGAGAAATCCGACGCTGCGCGTGACGGTCACGCCGTGTGTGCCGTGAATGACGAAAAAGCGCGTCATCGAGTCCCACGACGACGAATCGGCGATGAATGCGTTGGTGTAGCTCGAGTCCTATGCAAGGTGAAAATGTGCAGGGTAGTGCCCTAATCTGCCACCCTGGATGTGAATCAGTGCGGATTTTGATGGTTGCGATTAGACCAAGGTTAGTTGATTCACACACACACACACACCCATCCAAACGCCACATGTACACTATGTGCCGTTTGAGCTCAATCGTGGCGGATTCTTGCAATTCATTCCATACAAGCCGGACGGGTTCAGAGATCGGGGCTTGCCATACCTGGCCCAACTGGTGGAACTCGACGCCCTGCACGTGGTACCTGGCAAATCCTTGCCGTGCGATGGTATGCCCGCCAAAATAGCAATTCGGGTCTGTCGCCTCAGCAGCAGCACCTGCACTGGCACCGCACGCCGCTGCCTCTGGAAACGGATCACTGGCCGTCGCCCCAAGCGAGCGAACAGTAATGCTCCGCGTGAGAAGACCGACGGCGGCACGCGTGTCAATGTCTCTGTTCGGGTTGTGCGCCTGCGCGGCGAGCATTTCGTCAACCGTTGTCAGCTCGCCATAGTGGTCGTATGCAAGTGGAGCGGTTATTGTGACCGTGGCGGACTCTGGAGTCACATCGTTGGCGACGGTGACCAGCTCTGAATGGCTCGCATGCCAATCGGTGGTGCTTATTACCACCTGATCGCCTGCCTTCCAAGCCACAGTGCGATCCAGCGTGAGCACTGTTGCGCCTGCCCGCGCCGTCGATCCGAGCCGCGCCCAGCTTTCCCCGCTGAGCTGCGCCCATGACTCTGAGCTGTATTGGTCGTCTGGGGTTTCGCAACCGCCGGCCGCCTGAGACAGACGCTGAGGTGATTCCGGGTCGGTGAAATATCGCGCCGCAACGCCCTTGCGCCCAAACAGCTCGAGGCTTCCTCCGTACGACACGGCTAGCACCTTGAACCCAAACAAATTTCCGTCGCCGTCGAAAGGCAGCGGAGAGTAGCCCTCGAATGCAGAGTTTTGTTCTGCCGTCGCGCACACGTCGGGTCCAGCGCACGGAGACGTTGAGTCAACGCCATTGCAACAAAACTTGTTGATTGCAGATTCGGGCGGATAGCATCCTCCCTGCGAGGCACACTGTATCCCTGCAGCCGCCGCGTTAATCGATCCCTGTGCGGTAGGGTCGTCGCCCCACAGCCACACGTTGAGTTTGCCGCCGCCACATCCAAACGGTTTGCACCACTGGCCAGCAACCGCGCGCCCGCCCTGCTCAATCACCAGCGAACTTACCCTTAGGTCAATGACGCCGCCGTCATCGACAAACCACAGAATGCCCCCGGAGACAATGTTGATGTAATGGTAGGTGTGCGTGCCGCTCGAGAGGGCAACGCAGGAAGACACGGTAAGGTCTGTGCTTGCATTGACGCCGATACTATTTTTAATACTAGTACTACCGCCGGGTGCCGACACAACTTCACACCCCTCGGGCATGGCCGCAGAGGGGCACTGTTGCGTGCACGCCACATCGCCGTCATCAGCGGGGAGTATTGTCGTTGCTAATGCTGTTGCTGTTGTTATCGGGCTGAAGGCTGCATTTTGCCCCATGAACGGTAGTGTGCGTCAGCGGAAGAACGATTTGCACGAGCTGATTTCCATTTCAGACTCGGTTGTGAAAATGAAGCCCAGCGAATAGGCGGCAGTCCAGCTGTTCTGTGAGATGCGGTCTGTTGTTCCGAGTGCCGTTCAGCACTCTGTTGGAATACACACTTGCCAACCCACCATTATTTCCCATGACGATCAGTCCAAGTAATATTAGTGACATGTCCGTAAGGCGGCCCGGCGGCCGTGTGGATGTAGCCATTCGGCTTGGTCGCCCATTTGGCATCGTCAGTGCAGCCGGTTTTTCTGATTTGTCGGACACTCGGTGCAGGAGAGATTTGTTGTGTTTGTTTCGGAAGGTGAGATGCAGTCGGGCTCATCAGTCGGCAAGGTGGCGGTATTTTCTCGTGCGCCGGGCCGACGGCGTTTCAGACTCATAACTGAGGCCTGACCAGTTGAGTGTTTTTATAATTTAAACTGATTGTCAATCAGTCTCAGCGGGGAAGCCGCATCTGATTGTCAGTGGCGGCGTCAGTGTGTGTGTTCAGTATGTAGTGCGGTAACTGAATGTTCAGTGTGTGTGTGTGTGTGTGTGTGTGTGTGTGTGTGTGTGTGTGTGTGTGTGTGTGTGTTATGTAATGCGATGGTGAGCAGTGCCCGATGTCAGTGGTCGAGCAAAAATTGTGTCCGGCTGTATCGGTTCCTATGACTGTGTCAGTTCTGATGCCGTTCGGCAGATTCATTTGGTTGGTGGTAACACGGTTGAGTCCAGATTGCCCGTTCACTGGTCATCCGAAACTGGCTGATAGTCCACCTCGGCGCCGCTGCAGTAATTCAACTCAGTGCTGATAGTACTGGTAATAGCAGCGGAAGCGGCAGGCCGGCAGCATCAGACCTGACCGACTTCGATTTCTTACTTCAAATAAATACATATACATCACGGATCTTCTTGCACGCATCAGTGACCTCATTCATTGGCGCATTCAAACGGCAGCTGTGGCCTGTTTAACAACTGAAGTGGCCGCGTCACAGTTCATTTACACAGTTGTTTTGGACGGCATTGAAAAAGTGGAATGAGAATATGATGGCGTCAGTAAATTTGCGCTAAAAGCAAAACGCACAACTATAAGGACTCTACTGCTAATCCCTTTTCTGACATCTAACAATTCGCCGCCTCACGGCGACTAGGGGCGGCGGGAAATTGCCCCTGAATATCTTGCGGACTGGCAGTGTTGTGGAAAATTCGCATGCAAATTTTGCGGTGTTCACCGGAAAAATTTCGCAGCCGTTTTTGCGGTGTTCACCGTAAACTTCACTTGCTACTTTTGCGGTGCGGAATTTTATTTTCCGGCGAAGCAGTAACACAGTAGCCAGGATGCCGGACAACAGCCGGCCTATGCATTGCAAGTTGGCGAATGGTCGACGCTGGATCAAGATCTCACGGCGGGTGACAAAGCGAAATCGACAGCATTGCAAGTTGGCGAATGGTCGACGCTGGATCAAGATCTCACGGCGGGTGACAAAGCGAAATCGACAGTTGCCATTGCAAGGGAGCGCTCTGCAGTGTCTCGTCTGCTTGGGCTTCGTCGAGTAATGCTGTCGCGCGTCGACATTGCGGGTGCAATGAAGCAACCTGCACTCATGTTCATGCAGTTGGAACAATATGCCAACCTCGCTGGCATGCATGCCGAATGGATGCCAATTATCGGCGCTCTTCAGCAGTCGGCGTTACAGGATCCCAACGAGGACAACAGTGACGAAGCCAACGATGCGTTTGCCAACTTTCAGCAACTCATAGAGTTGCAGTCACGGTGCGCCTGCACGGTCACAGATGTCGGCAAAGGCCAATCCTCACTGTTTCGCGTACGTGAGTCGACCTGCAAGGCGCTCGTCAAGTCGTTGGAGGCCAGGATTGCCAGTGGCCGCGCGAAAAGGCTGGTCGGGCTGTTTGTGCGGGCCATAGGGTCTGCCGGGTGGTGTGTCAATGCAGCGGCCGCCGGTCTGCATGGGCAGCTGACGGCAGCCGAGATCATTGCCGACTCGGAGTGGGCGGAATTGTGCGCGTCGTTTGCAGTGCCGGAACTAGCCGACCGTTATCGACCGTCGCTGCGTCGTCTCGGCCGCACATGCAATGGCAGTGTTGGTTGCCAACTGGCTCTGTTGCGCGCAGTTTGGCGGTGGCCCGGCGCAGTTTGCCGACTTGCACGCCGCTTTTCTGACAGTCGGCTTGTATTACCATGGCGGCGATTCGAGTCTTCTGGCCAGTGCGGCCACTGCACAGCGCTCGGATGGTGTCAGTGGTGACACTGATGACCCGTCTAACAATGACGACGATGACGAGTGTGACACTGCGGCGCTGGCGGCGGCGGCGCTTAAGAAACTGGCCGAGGGACCAGCGCGTGAGCCGCAAGAACAGGAACAGCAGCAGCAACCGCAGCGGTCCACTTTTCTGCAGCGCATTTGATCCTTTTTCAACATGTCATGGAGCGTGCGAGACATGGCTCGCCGCTGCACTGGACTCGTGCATGTGGCTGCGGCCTCTGGCAATCATCAGAATGCCGTCGAACTGGGTCCTGTTCTTGCCAGAGCTGATGGCGGTAAAAAGCGAACGGCGCAAGACGCAGCACTCGAGGTGCTCTCTCGTGGCAGAGGGCCTCGACGTGCCACTGGCAACATTTCAGCACCAGCATCTGGTAAGAGGATCACAGTGGAGGGCACGCAAGGATCAACAGCGGAAAGGGCGGCGTTTCAGTCGACACTTGACAAGAAATTAGAGGTCGACAAGCGAGTTCAAGCCAGGGCACGCTTGATGTTCAACCTCATGATGGCCAAACTCGCCTTGCCCTCGCCACCATCCACCGCTCCGACGTGTGCATCCACGGGCAATCATGACGGCGGTGACCCCACGCCAATCGTCACGCGCGAGTCGCTCGAAATGTTTTACGCATTGCTGATGGAGCCATCTGCTGGAATCGGTTATGCCCCTCATACAGCTGCACAGTATGGGTGGCACCTGATGAATGCGGTCGATGAGAGTTGTATTTCTCCATCATTGAGGCACGGACGCAGCCGCGCCCGGTACGATGCGTTGACCTCGGCAAAAAAAATGTGCGCGCGTGATTATATCCCAGAGGTAGAGGCTCATCTGACGGAAAAAAGCGTGCGGAACATGTGCAAGTCGTTTGCAATGGCACTCGTCAATAATGCGGCCATTGTTAGAGAGTGTGCAAGGTCAATTGAGCAGGCAATGGGTGATGCGCGCAATCAACAAATCTCGGTGCCGAAAAAGTTTGAGATGACAGTCGCACGTGCTCTTGCGACCGTGGAAAAGATGACGGAGCGATTTGGTGGCAATTGCGGCCTTGACTTGGCAGAGGTCGGTGTCATCAACAGTTACGATTATCTGTTGGCATCCGATCAGCGGATGCGATACGTGCAAAGATGGACGAGCAGGCTGAGAAAATGGACGGCGCCATTGAAAAGATTGCGTGCGCTGCCAAGGGACTCTGCGCTCTCCATGTGGGCATGCACGGCGTTCGCTTTACTGGCATCCGCGGCAGTTGCAACCATTGGCAATGTCTCGCATGAAGTGTTTGAATCGGTCAACACGGCTAGCGGCAAATTGGTGAAGCGTCGACAACTCACTGTCCTGTTCCGGAAAACCAAGAACAGTCGTGGGCGGCTTGTGTCGTTTCGCAAAATCTCCGACGACCCTGCCGTCAGTGGGACAGCTGCAGAGGCAGAGTCCTTGGGTGGCGTGGCGGCAAAGTGGAAGAGCATGTGCCCCTACTCGTCTCTTGCTCTAGTTGTGGAGCTGCACGGCTTTGTCCTTCCAGCGCCATCAGCTACAACGCCTGCAGGGGAGCAGGCCGTTGAGCGCATGCCAACGTGCGGCCATTGACAATCTGACTGGCGTTGGCGGCCATGATGTTCTTGGTCACCCAGCAAGAGCAACTTACATAAATCCTCGGCTATTCTCTGCGTCGGCCTATACAGACTGTGCCCTTGATGGGGTTTCCGTTTTTGCCACGAATGACGCACAATCACAGAAGCGTGTGGCGGCTGAACTTAAGTTGGTCTTTGCATTCAAGAGGCGGCCTGCAGCTGCGGACTGTACCGTCACGTCGTAGGCCCCATTGCGCTGCGAAAAGTGCATCATCTATCTCATGGTCGAAAAGAAAATGCGGTTTCGTTTGGCGTGCACAGCGGCGACACTGGCATTGGGATGGCAGTACATGTCGATTGTAGCAATTCTGCACTATCTTGCAGGGTCCGGGCTTCAGATTTTTGCGGATGCTGACCTCGACAGGGAGCTGACAGACGGCGGCAGCATGCGTGTTCAAATGGCGCCCGATCGGGAGGAGACGAGTGCACTCGAACTTGTCCATTGGCTCGTTTACCGCGAGTGGGAAGAGCTGCGGCCGCCGTGCGCATGGCCCGAGGTGCCAGAGGGATGTCTCTCGATGAGCGGCGTTCGGGAGGAGCGCACAACAAACAGGAAAGCTGTTGTTGCGGCGGCGCGAGAAAAGATCGAGCCACAGCCACAAGTCCCGGCCAGCGTATTGGCCAAATATGACCCGGGCACGCGCAACCAGCTGCGAGCTGAACAAGGAATTGGTTTTCCAGTCTGATGGCGACAGGCAGATTTCCGCTGATTCCCTGGTGCCACAACCGGCGCATGTATTGACTGCGGCAACCGTGGCCATGGAGGTGGACGGTGATGGCGGCAGTGCAGATGCGATGAGCAGACTGCCCGAGGAGGAGAACTACTGGAATGTTGGCGAGCTTTCGACCTTGATGCCGCTACTCTCTGCGGATGGCCGGCCGAATGCTTCTGTTGCCGGCGCTGCTGTCGATCGGCGCCGTCTGTTTACAGACGAGCTCGATGTGCTGTTTTCGACACTGGCAACTGGTGGTTCTGACGTTGCCGGCAGTGACGGTAACGACGATGATGACGACGATGACTGACACCTATTTTCTATCTGCGTGTGTATGTGAAGTCGCCTCTCTACCTGACGGTACATGTATGTTGTTGTGGCAGAGCTCTCGGTCGTGAGGGTGCATCGCACTAACTGGGCCCAGTCTGTCACTATCTGCTTATGTGAGTGTCTCCATCATCTCAGTCTTTTCGTCTGCAAGTGCCTCGGTCGCGAACAGTTTGCAACAGTTTGCGACCTCTGGCTGTGGGCGGTTGGGCCGCATTGGGCTGGGCAAGAACCTGAGCAAATGAAGGATCAAGCCGCTACCGGAGGGAATCCCAAGACAATTTAAGACAATTAATCGCAAGAGTGGCACTGAAATCCGAAAACACAGAATATGTCGGCAGTGCGCCGCCGTGTTGATTCCGAAGCAATCAAACAACCGGACGTAATGCACACAAAAAAGCAAGAGCGAACAACCACTCACCGAGGTTGCTCGCTTGTTGCGGTACGGTCGCCGTCCCATGTTTTAGTGCATCTGTCCGTGTTGAATTTGTTTCGGCGATTATTTTATATTTTCTGAGGTCACTCGGGATGTCAAATGCGAATGCAACATGCTCAAATGCAAAATTAAATGTCTGGTGGTGAAGGAGAAGATGAGTGAGAGGATGAGAGAGAGTGTGTGTGTTTGAAGCTCGCGACGGGGCTGTGTGTCGCCATTGACTGAACAGGACTGCACTTTGAAGTCAATTGTCTGGCTGGACGGTGAAACTGTGTGGCTGAATGTTTTGTTACTAAACTGAACTCAGTGGCGGGAATTAAGCTTAGTGCAATTTGACGGCTTAAGAGGGGAATTTTGATTCGGGGTGGGGCCTGGTAAATTAGAGAACTCGTGGTAAATCAGGAAACTTCAGAGGAAATTGGACGAATCGGGGGGAGGGAGGGGGATAGAGAAATTGGATTTGTATGGGGAAATTAAATACTTAAGTCCGCGCGTGATGGCCGAGCACGTTCGGGGTGGGCTTTTCGACCCCGAACTGGACCCTGAACTGCAGTTCGCGAATTGGCAGTTCGCGAACTGAAAATTTTTCATTCGGGGTGGGCTTTTTTCAGTTCGCGATTTGGCGGTTCGCGAACTGAAAATTTGGAGTTCATCCATACAAATCCAGTTCGCACTCACAACCCTGCGAACTGACGTGAACTGAAAAAATTGCCAAAACCTGAACTCGCAGTTCGCGAACTCAATTGCCAAAAAGCCCACCCCGAATGAGCTCTAACTGAAAAACAACTTTTAAAAAAAAAAACAAAAATGATCAGATCGGAAAAAATCCACAAAAATGGTGCCCAAAAATGCGCACAAAATAAAAATTTAAGCGAGATCTCGGCAAAAAGACTGATATGGGGAACACCGGGAATTGAACCCGGGACCTCGCGCACCCGAAGCGCGAATCATACCCCTAGACTATGTTCCCACCTCATTCCACATTTGCATAAAGCGAATATTGCCTTCAAGTACGTTTCGTTGCGGTCGCTTTGTTGTATATTTTTTTTTTGTTTTGTGTTTCTTGCTTGTCTACATTCCCGTCGAGTTTTTTTTCTTTTTCTTTGCTTTTTTGTGTGTACGCCAGTGTTTCTTGCTTGTCCATTCACCGCTGTGTGTTTTTCTGGTGTTGTTTTGTGTGTACCAGTTTTTTTTGCTTGTCTATTCCCCGCTGTGTTTTTTTCTGGTGTTGTTTTGCGTGTGCCAATTTTTTTTGCTTGTCTTATTCCCGTTGTGTTTTTTCCCCCTCTTTCTCTTTAATTTGAATTAATCCCTTTTGCATCCCGGTCGTCACGTCCGCTACGCCCCC
>CALSCR010000956.1:0-23402 GCA_943704495.1 Pigoraptor chileana
GTGTGTGTGTGTGTGTGTGTGTGTGTGTGTGTGTGTGTGTGTGTGTGTGTGTGTGTGTGTGTGTGGGTGGGTGTGGGTGTGGCGAGTTATGTGTGTTTGTGTGTGCATGTATGTGCGTATGTTGTGCATGAGCCAGTCATACGAGTGGCGGAGAAATTAAACAAATACAAACAAAACGAGAGAAGATAAGCAAGTTTGCATGATTCTGCTCCGAATGAGAGCGAGGCATATACTACACAGACACACTGCGTACAATTGCCACCACATGCACAACGGATAGGAAGTCCTCCACGGTTTAAATAAGCTCACACAGCTTTGCTTTCCGTCGTTTGTATCGTGCAAGCAGCAGTACAGTACATGATTTTGCATGCGACACTCAACTGTTTTTTGCGAGAACGACACCGCCCATGTATGCAGCGGCGACAATAAACATCCCCGGGAAAACCGTCTCCTCGGCTGGGATAATTTCCTTTGCTCCCTCTGCAAAGTAAGCATGCAATTCTTGTCAAAATTATGTGCACACAACACTTAACAACTTGTGTTTTTTTTTACAATACACGTGGCGCCAACATGCGGGGCACAACGACAAGCACATGTTAAAGTCCATGACACTACTCTAATCACAAGCAAGAGTAGTGAAAAAGCGATGGCCAATTACTCACGGCGAATCTTTCCCTCAAGCTCATTACTCTTTTCGGCGATAGACTTGGCGACACCCTGAAAAACGACCAGAACACAATAAGAACAAAACGAAAGTGCACATGTCCATCTCTACAATGGAAACAACGCCAAGGCACTGTGGGTAATCTTTGGCCAGGCCATTCAGACACAGCTACATTTGTTCAAGAACTCCAGGTATTAAAGCACAGATAAAGAAACTTTACCTTGATGGATGCAGATGTGTCCCACACAGCCTGTCGCACCGCCGATACAGTCTGCCGGAGAGGCCCAACCTCCTCTTCAATATAGACATATTCTGTTGATTCGGCATCCTCCGGTTCGTAAATGTCAAGCTGTGAAGGAAGCAGTGTGATGGCAATGTGAACATCGAGGGGACGGCGACTCAACGGTCAACAGTTTTAGAAAGGGGGCTTAAAATGCAGTCGATCTTTTGGATCTACAGTGGGGTGACTCCAGCGCACAGCTGTTCAGTACATGCCCTTTGAAATTGCAAGAAACGGCCCGATTATTCACTCAATGAACTTACATTCACAGAGCCAGTGCAATGGGCGATAGTGGGCGCCGCTATAGACATGCCGACAAGGGGCGCAGCCCAGCGGCCCTGCATCCATAGTGCAGCCAAGCGAGTAAGAAAACGTGGATTCAGTCAGAAGTCCCTTACAATCTGCTTGCGTAATAAACGTAAAAAAGAGTCCACCAACCTTTCCCCTGAACGCATTATTCAACAACGCTCTCGCCGCCATCTTTCAGAAGCAAGGAAGAGACCGCCAGTGACCTCTTTTGCATTACATCTAAAGTAGTTTTTGTGCTTCAGTGACTGACATCACACTCGACGACTCTCAATGGGCGACGATGAACAATCTGATCCGCATTTTCCGTTCCGATCGAAATCGCAGCGTAAAAAAGAACGGGAGCCACCAAATTTTACGTTCCAATCTCGACGCCCATTTTTACGTTCCGATGGCCCATGACATCAGTGTCGTAAATTGCGCCTTGCGCCAATCTCGCACTCTGATTGGAACGCAATGACGCGACTTCCGTCCGCTGGAAATGACTGCAACTCAGAGCACTCGCATGGCCGTCGTCCTGTTTGGCAGGTCTGCTTTTTGACTCTGGTTGTTCCGTTCTTGTGTGTGCGTGTGTGTGTGCGTGTGTGCGTGTGCGTGTGTGCGTGTGTTCTTGGTGACCGTCCGTAGATCATTCTCTTTATTGCGTGCCGTCATTATAATCTCTTTTCGTAATTTGGACAGTTTGGTAATACTTTGATACGTCATTTTACTGTCTGTGCTTCTCTCAATCGCCGGTAGATTTTGCTGTTTCTAAGGAGGGGAGTGTGAAAAGAGGGCAGGATTCCCCAATTCCTTATTGTCTTTCTCTTTCCCTTGACTCGCGCATCGCACGGGCTGACAAGACCTGTAGATACTGGCGAAAGATGGCCGCGGCCCCAGGGTCTAGCCTGGCCGGCAAAGACTTTGTTGCAGCCAAAGAGGAGGTTCTCTCGTGGATTGTCCAGCTGAACGGTCCACAGCGCAAGTCGTTTATGTTCGATCTTGTGGAGCAGTCCGACCGGTGTACTCGCTCCATACTTCATGCGCATCTCAATCCCCTCACAAGGGTCGACTTTGTGTCGGCGCTTCCCGATAAGCTCGCAAAACATGTTCTGTCGTTCTGCGATGCGAAACGTTTGTGTACAGCTGCACAGGTGCGTGGAATGCGTGTATATTTGCTTGCATCATGTGTGTAATTCTCTCACATCATGCGAAGGTTTGGCTGGCTAGAGAACTTGTTATGTTGACTGTGGGCATCTTGAATGTCCGTATACACAGGTATCCAGAAAATGGCAGAATATGGCAGACGACGACTACCTCTGGCATCGCATGTGTGCACAGCACATCAATCGAAAATGTCATAAGTGCGGATGGGGCCTGCCTCTTGTGCTGAGCGAAGTCAACGACGACGGGCAGCGTGCAAAGCGACTCAAGCGCCGTTGGAAGGACATTTATGCGGAGAGGCTTATAATTGAACGCAACGTGGGTTATGGAGCCTGGTTGTTGTGGGCATCCACCTTGTGCAACATTCGTAAAACCCTGCCCAACTATGTCACATTTATTAATTTCCTTGCTCTTTTTTTACTGGGTGCATCCGTGTGTGTGTGTGTCTGTGTTTGTTTGTTTCTTCTTCTTTCTTTCTTTCTTTCTTGTTGCAGTGGCGCAAGGGAAGTTATAATGTGCGCAAGCTGACGGGCCACGCAGAGGGAGTCACGTGCGTGCAGTTTGACGACCATCGCATTGTGTCTGGCAGCTACGATCAGTCACTCAGGATATGGGACATGCGCAGTGGAGAGTGCATTAAGGTTCTCGAGGGCCATGAGAGCAGCGTCAGGTGTCTTCAGTTCGATAAGATGAAGGTGTGTGTGTGTGTGTGTGCGTTTTGCGTGGTGCGGTGTGCTTTTCTGTGTCACTTTATTGGTATTTTGTCGATTTGCCTCTATTTGCGAATATACGCTTCTCGATGCGTGATCGCCAAACACTCACTATACTTAAGCTGGTACAAACACACAGACACACTCACACACGTACACACACAGTCTCTCGTAGTCTCACTCACGCACATGCACGCACGCATACACACTCCGTGTCTGTCTGTCTCTCTGGCTTTTTCATTTTGGGGCTTATGCCCAAAGGCGGTTTGAGTTCTGAAGTCTCTCGCCGTCTCGCTTTCACGCACACTCTCTTCCTTCCGCACAAATACAATTTGCACATGTGCATGATGCGTGCATCTGTCAACACGCTCACATGTCAACGCGACTTGCGCATATTCCCACATGCAGATCATCTCGGGCTCACAAGACGGCAAGGTGTTTGTGTGGAACATTGAGACGGGCGCCGTTGTGCGCAAGTTGGAGGGACACACTTCCGCGGTGCTTTCCCTCCAATTTGATGACAAGAAACTTGTCAGTGGAGGTGCCGATGCCACCATTCGCGTGTACGATTTCGACGGCGGTTGTTGTCGCCTGCTTCTCGGTCACACGGACTATGTCAACTGTGTGCGCCTACACGGCGATCACGTGGTGAGTGCGAGTGACGATGGAACGGTGCGCGTGTGGGACATTTACAAGCAGGCGTGCCTGTCCGTCCTCGAGGGACACAACGCCGAGGTCAACACTCTGCACGTGTCGCACAACACGATCATCAGCGGCGCAAACGATAACACGCTGAAGGTGTGGAATATCGAGACTGGAAAGTGCACCAGCACGCTCTTTGGTCATACTGAAGGTGGGGGGATGAGTGGTTTTGTAAGTGGTTTTGTGGTGGTTTTGTGTGTGGATGGATGCGGTTTGTCACTGTTGGTGGGCAAAGTGGTGTTGCGTCTTTGTCTGCCGACTGAAGAGTTTGATCGATTGAATTCAAGTTCATTGAAATTATTGTGCTTTGGCGTGTGATACAAATCTATTTTGTGTGTGTATGCCGCCTATGTTTAACTTTCTGTTGTTTGTCTTTTTGTTCCTTTTGTTTGTTGATGTGTGTTTTGCTTTGTTTGTGTTTTATTTGTTTGGGACGCACGCAGGCGTCACGTGCGTGCAGTTTGACAGCCTCCGCGTCGTGAGCGGCAGCCAGGATCTCACACTGAAGATATGGGACAAGGAGAGCGGGCTGTGCCAACACACGCTCAAGGGCCATCTCGGTGCCGTTAACTGCCTCCACTTTACAGACAGCAAAATCGTCACTGGCGGAGACGACGGCTGCGTCAAAGTGTGGGATTTCGCCCATGCCCCCCAACTTCTCCAGTGATACGCGTCACGTGATGGGATATCCGGTGTCCACGCCAATTTGAACGATTCGGCTTTGTGCACTCCATCTGCCTCCGCCGCTCTTTATCCAGATTCTCGTGTATATGTGGACAGTGCCGTCGACACTGACTTTAATTCCCACGTCTCTCTCTCAATCGCTCTCACCCCCCTTTGCTGAGTCGCGCCGTGTATGCGTTGCGTTGCTTGCTGCTGGTCTGCTTGTCTGCTTTGTCCCGCTGTTTTTGAGCCTCAATTATGTGTGTGGTGTGTTTGCAAGGCTCATTGTTCGCACCGTCGCTATCATCCTGTTTTCTTCCTCCTCGTGTGTTGTTGTTCGAGTGTTGTCACGTGTATTTCACCTTCCACTTGTCTTTTTCTGTTTGTTTGGTTGTTGTGTTTTTGTAGCCTTGGGTGCGTTCTGGCTGCAGTCAGTGGAATGATCCTTTGTCATTCCTTCGGATGTATCCTGCTTTGCAATACTCGGTTTGCTTGGCCAAAATTCACCATTATCACATATCACAACCCCCGCCGTTCTTAGAAAGTCTCTGCCAATGCCGTGTATGGCATGCAGCACCACCTCTACTCCAATGTTGTCTCGTGTGCGGGCGGGCGGGCTCACTTTTTTGCTGTTGTGACTCGTGTGCCCGGCTCTGACAATGTGAAACCTGGCGCGTGCGTCGATCCTTTCGCTTATTATGTACATAAACGCCACCGCCTATTTTTTTGTTCATACGGAGGAAGCAGTGTTGACCACTTTCGGTGGTGTGTTTTTGCCAACTTTGATTCAAATAGAATTTCCAATTTCAAAACACCTTTATCGCTAAATAAATGAACAGCCGTATATCTGCGTGCGTGACTTTTGGTATATGTGTAACAAATGACTTCGTATTGCGGCAGGAGTAATGCTTTCCAGAGCACACTCTCGACCGGCGTCGGGTGTTATTGGCAATTGCAAGACGCAACAGCGACAAAGAGACAGAGACAAAGAGACGGGAAGAGATACATATTCAGAGACAGAAGAAAGAGACCGTCAGTTACTCAAAACGCCTTTGGCCACAAACGAAATTGACTCTTAAGCGGAAGAAGAAAGAGAGAGAGAGACAAAAACGGAAACTCACAGGAAAAAAAAACAAATAACTGGCATATAGCGACACCAGAAATCAATCAACAACAACACACGCAAACAAAAGCAATCGGGGATTTTTTTTAAAAAAACACAAGCAGACAGATTCGCAGTTGAAAACAAGCAGTCTCAGAGTATCACTGGGCACAAAGTTGTGCACGCGTCTATGCAAGCAACACACCACTGGCACAACACTCACACACACCAGTGATGGGGAAGCCATCCACAGTGCGCACAAGTAGAATGAATACAGTGGAGCCGAACCAAAAGACATGCCGATAGCGCGGTTGATCAAGGGGATTCCATGCTGCAGCCTCCTCACAGCAGCGTGCACGCACATCCTGCCGATTCATTGTTCTTCTTGATGAGTGCGTCCGTTGGCTTGGCCTCCTCGGGGATCGCCGCCGCCTTCTTAGGCGTCTGTGCAAGCTCGACGTTATCCACAATAGCACTGGGTCCAGCAGACGACGACGACGCAGAGTCCACTGCCGGCGAAGATGCGGCAAACGAAGCCTTCCGCTCGTCGGCACGTGCCGAGGGCGACGTGGACAGAACGGCCTCGGCGGCTTTTGGCGCTTCCTTGACGGGTGTAATTTGCTGTGGTGCGCTTGATGCAGCCTTTGAGTTGCTCGATGTCGACGCCGTGCTGGCAGATCGCGCCTTCGTGTCAGTGATAGAGGGCTCCGCAGGGCTTGCGGCAAGAACCGGTGTCTTGGGCTCCGGGAATGAGGTGATCTTGGGGGTTTCCGCATTGATCTCCGCGTGTGCCTCGGCGTGTGCAGGAACTGCGATGGGCGCAGATGCTACTTCAGGGGCGGCAGATGCAACAGCCACAGGGGCGACCTCGGGTGCCGGGGTCGGCTGTGCCTCTTCCACAACAGCGACGGGTATGGGCTTCACCTCCTCAGCGACAGGCGCGGGCTTTGCATCCTCGACAACAGCGGGGGCTGCGGGAGTCGCCGAGGTCGAGGCGGCGGCATCATCCTCGGGTCCGTCCTCCACTTCTGCGGGGGCGGCTGATACGCCTGCGTGAAGTTTTTTGATATGTATTTAAATGAGAAAGTTGGTTGAGTGATCGCGTATGGTCATAAAAGAGATTCTGTCAAACATGCGAAAATTAGGGAAGACAAGGCCGCCCGCATTCCAACGTCCAATTCTTGGATGTACGCACGAGAAGCGATAAGAGATATCTAAATGAGTAGGATTTAGGCCAATGTCATTGAAAGCCCATGACCGCAACATTTAGAGTAATCTAAGACAGGACACGGATAAACCCCTTAAAAAACAAAGTGATGCAACAGGGGTGGAAATATGCGCGATAAAAGGGGAAAGCATTGGAGCAGATAAAGGATGCATATAAAGCATACAAAAGTGGATGATTATAGAGTGCGCATGTGTGCACCTGCTTCAGCCTTCTCGTCCAGGAGGCTCTTCTTTGCCTGAGGCTTCTGCTGCTGCTGAGCAGACTTCTTCTTGGTCGACTTGTTCTTGCCCATCTTTACTGTGATTGATTACCCGTTGGTAGAGTCGAGTGAAATCTGAGGGTGATCCCATTAAGAGAGAAAAGTCCAGACAATTTGCACAAAGACACACATTTGGATCAGTCTTTAATTAACGAGTGCGTTGTTTGCAGAATACGCATATTTCTTTGCTCATTGCGTTCCTCACCTGCAATGCCGGAATGTACAACTGACAATAACAACACTATTATATGGATCCCCTTCTAAATATGCATGCATGAGTGAAGGTGTGTGTTTGTGATGCGTGGTGATGCAACCAACAATAACCGCGGAAAAAGCGAGAAAAAGAGCGAAAGTGCGAATCGGGTTCCTCCTCGTGAAACACACCCGGAATAGGCTGCCCGCACATGGTGCCCTAATACACAACTTCACGATGTATATACATTGGCTGATTTCCACTGCCCTAATCGGGCATTTAAATGCGTCCATAAGTAGTATCGCGCACACCACTTTAGCCACATGACCCGCACTCTCAATTTGAATTTCGATTGAAATTCGGTCGCATTTTTTGAAATTGTGCGCGCCAATCCGCCCAGTAAACACTATTTCCATTTATGGTGATATTGTCCTAACAAATATCCTTATGTGGTATACACTGTAATGTCACGTGAATCCATTCCGTGGGTAACCGCGCCACTGTGTGTTCATGTCAGTCATGCGCCGATCAGTTTTAAGTGCTGTTCATCTATTTCTTGTTTTCTCTGTTTGCAGGGCAGCTTGATTGAAAGCACACCCTCGACTGTTGCGTTATAAAAACAAGGAGTAAATAATGGCTGTAATCTCCCATCCCCTGTGAAAATGTTCTTTGCGGCAGCCGTTGCGCGCTCTGTGGTTGTGACGGCGATAGTGCTTTGGATCCCAGCGACTGCGCTATTCTCAGGCGCGGACTCTGCGTGTGCGCTTGCAACGGCACTTACCATCCATCAGATTCTACTGGCCGCTATTGGGGCGGTGGTACCAGCCGTGGTGGGTGAACGCCTTCTTGTTGTTCGCTTAATTCTCCTGTTGACTAGCAATGCAACAAGACAAAAGTTGATCCCCACTGAGAGATCGAGCAATTATGCGCATTGATTTCAACAGAGCACACTCTTGCGTTGGCCACTACTGTTCGCCCTGCTTGCGGGGAAGGGCGCGTTTTTGGCCCTGCCGATAAGCATCTACGGCTGGATCCTTGCCTTTGCAGGCCCTTGCTTTGCCGTCATCGAAGCGCATCAGGTAAGGGTGATGCAATGCGCCGTTTGTGTACTACATCCTAGTTGTTCAAATTTACACTGCTGTGTTTTTCCAGTGCGGTGTCGTTTGTTTGTCGACAATGGATTATATTCGCATGTCTGTGCATCCATCCTGTTGCGCACTTTTTGTTTCCCCAAATGCAACAACTGACTCACTCGGGCAAACCAACGAAACAACAAACCAAGGTTGCGAAAGCGTCATTCTTTGGATCCCGAGTGCTCACGGCACAAATAGATTCAAATCCTGCAAGATCAAAGGTAAGAGCAACAGTAATAGAGGCTTGCTTACACAACTGAATATGCATGTTGATTATGTCCAGCCATTGTGGATTTGTCAGTGCGCCAGGGAACCACATCTGACCATAGGTCGTCTGTGGGCACCTATGTTTATGCAGTGTGCAATAGTGTGGAGACAAGCAATTCGAAAGTGCGTTGTGGAATTTAAATCAGTGTCTATGGCGCTATGACCATGGACTGCACACAAGCAAACTTGGGAAGGAGCATTGGAGAAGTCCAAGGGTAGCAGTGGCAGTGGCGAGGGAGTCTTATTTTTGGTCAGTTCAGATTGAGCACATTGTATTAGGCATCTCACGTGCAATTTCTGCACTATGTCTCCCGCCGGACTGGCAGTTTCTCATACTCGCCACTGCAGGGATCGGCTTTGTATGGGCCGCGTTTCTGTTTTATGAGATCTTTTCCTGTGATGATCTTTCGATTGCCGCCGCAAGGTATGTTTCTTCCGCTTACTCTTTCTCAGTGAACATTGTGTGTGAGAATATGAATGTTGTGTGGATGCGCCAGCACAATGTGTGCCTGTGTGTGTTCGTATGCGTGTGCAGCACTTCAACGAGAACCAGTTCTCGGTTCTGTATCTGACGCTCACCCACCCCCTGCGGTGTTGCATTTTCTTCATCACGTGCTGCGTAGCTATGCTTCCGTTGCATGCACTGTCCTCTGTGCATTAACTGTATTGAGCCTCGCCAAAGATGAAGGTTTGTGTGAAGAATTTAGTACACCAACCTACTTCAGTTGAGAATGAGAGGATGTGGATATGATTCTTTTGCAAACTGCGATATACCAGTCGTAGTGTTTAGTAGTGCATCGCTGTGGGGTGAGCTTACGGGAATTATGTTTGATTCAACACGTACCAACTTGATGCGCTCAGCATGTGTGTGTGTGTGTGTGCGTGTGTATGTGGCACACAGACTTACTGTTCAGCCATGGTTCTCTCTCTGGTCTCTCTCTCCACTCCTTCCCGCACCCTCTCCACGCTCTTACGTGGCCATACCACGGCAGGTGTCATATCAGATTGCGCGCCAATTGCGCTGTACATAGCCCACCAGTCGCTTCTAATGCTGGCTATTCCTGATTCGCTTTCGCCAAAGAACATCGGCAAATAGTGAGTTATGACAACCCGCTGTACTCCCCTCCGTCCTTCCATACTTTTGCCATACTGCCGATTGAGTCTATTTTCTTTCACTTTATGTTTACTATGAAGCGTCGAGAGTCAGTTCTCCCCGATATGTGTATACGTGCTGTTGTGTTGTGATCGTGCATTCGCTCTTATCACGTTTCTGACATCTGCAAAATATGTACTGTTTCATTGCATTTGAATTGTGCGTCGAGAAAGTGCGGGCGTTTCGGGTGCGCTGTCGGTGCTCACTGCTTTACAATCTGAGGGATGGAGCAAAGTGCTTGATCAACTGATGCCAAACATGTCGGCCGCCAACATTGTGTCCGTTTGTGGGAGAGCAGCGTCGATGCTGTGGTTTACGCGGGATGTTACTCTCGCTGCGGCAGGAGACGATAACGAGGTGAGAGATCTCGAGTCCGTGTTGCTCCTTTTTTCAGGGTTGTCTTTCAATGTGAGATGCTTTTTGGTTTGTTTCAAAATGCCCGAGGATATGCTGGGTGTTGCATGTGACACAACGGTCAGTTTGCACCTTGTACTTATGAAAACCGTCTCTTTTGCTGATGACGCAAATCGCAGAAGAATCCGGCGGCGGCGTCAATATCGAGTGCGTTAGTGAACATATTGGCCCTCCTTGCTTACACGCACGCTGTGCTCGTGTATGTTGCCCACGAAGACGTTGGCGGGTCCAATTGGGGCGGCGATGGCGGCGGCCGAGACGTTGCGGTGCCCGCCCTGCAGCTCGCCGCGTGTGTCTTGACGTACCTTCACCTGCTTTACAGTGAAAATGATGACTCGGAGGGTCAAGGCTTGCATTCGTGGAAGGACGAATGATCCCCCGGCGGTTGACAGGTGCCAGCACTGAAATAAACGATCGCCCGGGTGAGTCGGATTCTGTGCTGCGTCACGTGACATCATTGTAAATTTATAATTTAACAGAGATTACGAGATTCACAAAATTAACAGCCTGTTCATAGCGACTTAATACTAACTGCTCAACGGAAATTAGCCAAGACTTATTAAATTTAACTTTATATTTTATTTAAAAATCCAGTCTACTTCCACTCTGTTTTCAACAACGGCTAATGTTTTCAGACACATGCCGTCGGTGGTCGGGCTAAATCGGAGGCGGGATTCCGGCGGACGGACACGGCGAGACGAACTACACTTACTATGGCAGCTCCCTGCACGGCAACCGTGGGACAACGACAAGCGTATTTATACTGATTTCTTTGGAATTATTCAACTGATGATTTACACAACGGCCGACACACATCATCAACCGTACTCACTCTGCGGCGCAGTCCGGCCCGTCATTGTTGGTCGCCATGGCCGCTACAACTGTGTTTCCCTCAGTACTTACACTGATGATTCTTGTTGGCATATTCATACCAATTGGAATTGTCGACACCGCATTCACTACGTCTGACTGTCCCGCCGCAATCTTCAATTACACATGGAGTCCCGTGACTTCCCAGAGCGCGTGTGATGTCATGTCTCCTCTCTGTTCGCAGGAGTTGCGCTTCATGAGCACAGAGGGTCGCGTAATGTGCGAGCGCATCAACGCCTCTTCATTCTCGTTCGACTTTGCCGTGTCTTCGGGTTCCAGCGGCGCATGTGGTACGGCCACCCGCCAGGTCTTCTGCGTGATGCGTATCGTAACGACTGCATCAAACGGACTTCCCGACAGAATTGTTGTAGCTTGTGGAAACGCAACGCGGCCTTCTATCGACAGCACCACAGCATTGACTGATAGCGGATCACTGCGTTTGGGGAACTTGTTAACCGTGCGGATACTACAAAGACCGGATGTAACAACGACTGACTATGTGTACGCGGATGCTGTATGTCATGCGTTGAACGCCGGCAACGACAACGCCGTTAACGCGGCATCTGCGCCATTGGGGGTGGCTGTCATTCCACCGGGGCGGTATTCGCACTCTGGTTTTCGCTTCTATGCAAATCGCTCGGTGAGCATCATGGCTGTCGGACCCGGCGTAATTATCTCGTGTGTGGCGCCGCCGCTAGATGCATTCGGCTCGTCCGCCCACTACTTTCTGCATGCAACAAATGTATCCATTTCCAACATTTTCTTTGAGCATTGCAATCGCGGCATCGTGTCCACTGACGCGGAACACAACAAAAGCCTGTTTATTTCCTTCACAAATGTTGTGGCGGTGTTCGCGGAGGGAGTATCGGAATCGGTTGTGTATCTTTCGCCATCTGCGGCACCCGTCACCGTGCGTGTGACCGGGGGTTCTTTTCTGTCGACGCCCAATACTACCTGCGTTCGTGAGGGAGGCTTCTTGTCGGTGCAAGATGCATTGGGACGGCGGGACATTGTACTATCGGCGTCAGTGTTTGGAGGTGCGTCAGTGAAGGGAAAATTGTTTGCAAAATGCAGATGCTATGTATATTCGCCTGAGTATGGTCCATGTTTTAATGATATATCTGTGCTGGTGTATGACCAGGCTTCTGCGCTGCTGGAAGGGGCGGTTTTGCCTCCGTTCGTGGACACAATGCCGGCATGACCATCGCCCAGAGCACCGTGTCCGTGTGTGTGGCGGAGAGGGGCGGATGTCTTAGCTTGGCTGGGAATGCAAGTTTACTTGTCGAGAACTCACGATTCTCCCGCGGCGTCGCATATGCACCCGATGCACCCGCGTCACCTGCCACTGACTCTGCCGGTTCCGGTGGCATAATTCTGGCGTCGGAATTCTCCACAGTCCGCTCTCGCAATTCCACTTTTGAGACCAGTGTGTCTGCGTCGAGTGGAGGATGTATCGCTTTGTTCGACTATTCCTCGCTGGACTTCACGGAAGCTTACTTCTCGGCATGCACGTCACGATACGGGGGTGCCATTGCACTCTATCCGTCGCAGCCAAATGGTGCTGTATCGCTCTTTACAGCAACAACTTTCAGCGAATGCCTCGCTTCGCATGGCGGAGCTCTATTTGCAGGTTCTTTCGCATCTTTCCATACGCATCTGTGTGTATTCACAGACTGTGCCGCGATGATTTCTGGTGGCGGCATCGTAACGCAAGAGATCGACGAGTGGCTCTCCACCGGCGATGTCTTTGTCAAACTTTTATCAGGACAGAATGGAGGTGCCGTGCAGATACACCACATTGTAGACGTGACCTTGCTTGATAAGGTCGAGAGTGCTCGTATATTGTTTCGAAACAGCACATTCAGCTCGTGTCAGGCCGCTCTCGGTGGTGGAGCTATTTATGCGGTCTCAATTCCAAAGCCAGTCGCCATCCCGCAGGCATTCGCCTTCACACAACACGCTTCGATATTCGAGGATGTGTATGCGTATGTGTCAAACGGAAGTTTGCCCGTCGTCCTTCAGATCATCGACTCTCTATTCAGCGGCAATGCTGCGTCTCAGGGTGGCACCGTGGTCGTGGAGGGATTGATGCATCCGTCAGTTGAGCGATCGCAGTTTCTTGATAGCATAGCCACTACCGGAGGCTCCATCAGTGTGAGTAAATTCTGGCTTTTTTGTATCTTTCTGGCCACCTAAACAACACTGATAATTATCATCCACGGGACGTGGATAGTCGGTGCCAGAGCAACTTGCTTTTGTCGACTGTCACGGTGCTCAGTGGTTTCGTATCTGTCTTGTGATTCCCACGTAGGTCTCCGGTGCCGCATGGCTTGCCGTGTCGGGCTGCGTCTTTCTGCGCAGTTTGGGGGCGGTTGGTGGCGCACTGGCGTTTACAGACAATTCTCACGGCCTTGTCTTGGGCTGTCAATTCATCGCATGCGTTGCATCTTCAGCTGGCGGCGCTGTCGCCGCGACGGTGCAGGCGCGCGTTCAGCTTCTGAGAGTCACAGGTGTTCAAAACATCGCACTGGAGCTGGGCGGTTTTGCGGCTTTTTTGGACAGGACAGTCGGACTCATTGACCAATCTTCATTCGGTTACAACTTTGCTGATGAATCGGGAGGTTTCGCTGTTGTGGCATACAACTCTACGCTTACCGTCACGAACGTCGACGTCACGAAATCATGCAGCACAATGGGTGGGTCAATTCGCATCGTCAGGAATGCGAAATTGATTATGGCGAATGTCACTGCAGTTCGTAGCACTGCTGTCTCGGGCGGGTTCATGTTCCTGCGAAATTACGCGACGGCCCGACTTGACAACGTATGTTTCGGCTTATTTTGGTCTTATTGTGTGATGAATTGTCATGAAACGCTCACCGCAAGGCACTCTTATGACGCTTACTTGGCGTCCTTCATGTCGAGGTCTTGAACAAACTGTCATTGCCTTGCTCTTATTCCTATCTTCGCTAATGTTGCAGTTTACCATTGAAGTCGAGGAGACGGTGACAGTCACTACCGTAGCTGATCCCACTGTGATTATTTCTGCAGATTGTGGCTGTGAAAGACCCGCGATGATTTCATCTTCCGTTATTAATTTTTTTGTGACGCACTTTGGCAGGTCACAATTTACGCATCGGCGGCTGCAGGGAATGGCGGGGCGTTTTTCATTGAAGTGGATGCGCAGTTGTACGTCTCGGCGTCTCGAATTGACTTTTCAGTCGCCTTGAGAGGAAATGGTGGTGTTGCTTATCTGTCTGGTAACGGAAAGGCAACCTTTATGGTGAGTGAGAGACGAATGCGGACCGCCAGCCATAGTTGACAGTCCAGGGATGTGGGTAGTGGCATTGTGTTTTTAAGCTGCATATACTGTGCACGATGTTTTAAAGACTCGCTTTCTCATTGGTGGCGCTTTAATTGGTCCCGGGCATCTCGCTGCACCCGTCTCGTGCTTCTGGGTCATTTCCGTGACGGAAGGATACCGTTGTGACCCGCTCGAATGCTATTAACGGAGGATTCGCGTTTGTTACGTCGTTGACGGGTGTTGAGGACCTTCGTGCGTGTGCTCTAACCGTCACTATCGATGCCTTCAAAGACTACACGCAAGTGTACGACAATCGTCTGCACCCTGTGTTGAGCATCAGTGGTGTAAGGAGCAATAGCTCATCTGCACAGCGAGGGGGGTTTATCTATGCAATCGGCGGCATTGTTTCCATTGGAGAAAACTCGGTGATGAAGAACAGTTTCTCGGTTGACCAGGGCGGTGCCGTATTCTATTCAATGCTGGACGTCACCGGGTCCGGACAGTCGTCCTCTTCATTTCATGTGGCCAACTCACTTTTCGCCGATTGCCGTTCGTCGCTGGGCGGAGCCATATACGTGGACTCAAGCACTACTCTAGGTAACCTCACGGTCGACTTTTCCATTTCAAACTCGGAGATATCTTCCTCGAGCGCGCTTGCGGGGGGTGGGCTCTTCGTCTACACCTCCGACGCCCGCCGAATGCCAGACGTATCGACGGTTCGCTTCACATCGAATGTGGCAAAGTTTGGTGCCAACATAACCTCACGTGTAGCTGGCATCACCACTGTTCCCGCGATTTCGAATGGCACGACTGTCTTCTCTGGATCGGCGATGCCCACGTTCAAGATCATTGCACTCGATACGCTCGGTCAGGTGGCGTATGTTCCGCCCTCAGACAGCAGCCTTCGCGTTGACCTGCTGCACACAGACTTGACAGCAGTCGGGCCGGCCGAAGCAAGACTTTTGGGTGGCGATTCGAAAAATATCGACGACGGCATCGTTATATACGAGAATATTCAGATCCGCGGCTCTAAAGCAGGCGAGTATGTACTGCGCGCAATTGCTCCGGTATTTGGGGCTAGCATTGCGGTGGCTGTCAATCTCGGCTCTTGCGATGGGCGGAAGGTCCAAGTGGACTCCACCGGCGAGACGATATGCTCAACGCTGGCGGAGGCGAGTGCTTCGTCGGGGAAAATCAGCGCAGGTGCGCTGTCGGCGGCGATTGTGGTACCAACTTTGGCATGTGTGGCGGGTGTTGCAGCTGCCTTTCTCTTCGGTCTGCGGGCGCACAGGAAGAAGGTCAGCCAGGAGACGCACGTTCGATTTGTCGAGAAGAACATCGCCAACAGGTGCGTCAGTGGCAATTCTTCGAAGCGCACAGTACTTTCCTCCTCAAATTGGCTTATAAAATGCTGGATATATTGATCAACCGTTACGCACGTCCATTGAATTTAAAGTGATGGGTGTGTGGTGTTCACTGTGTTTGTTACCGTGGTGTTCATTATGGCCACCGGTTCTCATATACTTGATTGATTTTGTCGTCGCTCTCACATGCATGACAGGGCTGACCTTCGGGACCTTGAAATCCCGCGGGAGAACGTCGACATCCAAGCGAAAATCGGCGAGGGTGAATTCGGGGTGGTTTGCAAGGGCCGGGTGCGTACAGTACCTTGTATGTGCCTGACAGTCGTCACTCTGTCTGTGGTCTGTCATGACTGAGTTGCTGCTGACATTTATTCGGAGTGTAATTGAAATAGATGCGGTGGGAATGGGATCGGATGAAAAATGCTTGGCCGGAACAAATCCGGTGTATGAGTGTCATTAATGGCGCTTTGTTTTAAAGTGCATGTTTTTCCCCTCGTGACTGACTGCACTGCCACTATGAGAATCACTATAACTATCACTATGAATGAATTGTGATGAGGACTCATTTCGGCCATTACTGTATATGGCTATGGCTAATGTGACCGATTGTGTGACTATATATAATCTCCAGGTATTCCTCAACAATCGATGGAAAACCTGCGCTGTGAAGACCCTGGTGAGATTACTGTCAGTATCAGTGCTCACCATTAAATTACTTGGCGTGCATAATATATTTGCGCATATTAGTGTAATGGCGCGTGCCTCCCGCGACTGCGTCGAAGTCTCCCCCTCCCCCCCCCCTTGGTGTACTGATGGTTTTTGCACTCATGGACAATATGAATACACGCGGGATTTTCACATGCACTGTGCAGAAAGAGGGATCGGCGGAGAGCCAGCGCATTGCATTCCTCGCTGAAGCCGACGTCACAAAGAACATTCGACACGCAAACATTGTGGGCCTTCTTGGGATGACCTCTTTGTCAGAGCCCATGCTGGGTAAGCACAATGCTGCCTGCAATTCATGGAGTGTGTCTTGCAATCGCATGCATGATTGGTGTATCCGACTGTTGATAGATCGTCTCACGGCGAAATCCCTCAGACATAAGTTGCCACCACACCATTTCCACTGACAATACACTTTCATCCGCCAATCGGGCATGGGCAGTCATGTTCGAATTTGCGCATCACGGCAATCTACGGTCGTTTGTGCAGCAGCTTCCTGTCTCTGCACACGGGGCGCCGGCGCTGGAGCTTGAATTCCGCCAGTTTGCTAAGGACATTGCTGCGGGAATGGCGCATCTTGCATCTTTAAAGATTGTCCACCGCGTAAGCATCCTACCACCATGCCGGCATATGTCGCATATGTCGCACGTTGTTGCGTGCTGTTGTGGATGCAGACAACTTTGTATTTTTTGTTACTGTAATTAAAAATGTGGATGCGCATCACGTGCAGGATTTAGCGGCACGAAACTGCTTGGTTGCCGACCTCGATGGGAGCTACACGGTGCGCGTGGGTGGGTTGCGATTGTGCGGCTGAGCACCAGTACTGATGTTCACGCCTGCCCAGTGCATGACCTGACTCTGCCGAAATAGAGTACTGACTTAGGTGCAGTTGCTGAGCAACGCATGTGTCGTACATGGCAGATTCGTAACCCGCAGGCGGTGTGCGGGTCTTCAACAGTGTCATCCCAATGCTAATTAGAGAAGGGCACTGTCATGCAATTGCTCAAGTCATGCTATGGGCGGCTGCAGTCACCGTGCCATGATATTGGACTCAATCAAACCTTACGTAATAACTTTGGCTGGCATTCTTCATGTCTATTGGCACATCATTCCGCACACAGCTGATTTTGGACTTTCGCGGAATACTGGCGAGACGGACTACTACATCAAGACCAAAAACCTCAAGCTCCCTGTGAAATGGGTAATGTCCTGCTACGCCCCCGTCAGAGTCAGCTTACACTTGCATACACTGGCAATGCATCGACTGCTTTGCCATCAACATGTACCGTTTGTGTCTCGTATTGTTGCGCAGCACTTTTAATTGACCAACTTAAGCACTTACGTAACGCTTGCACTGATCCGTCTCATCTGCATGTGACATTGCAGCTTGCGCCCGAGTGCCTCACCAAAAAGTCCTTCAGCTCTGCGACAGACTGCTGGGCATTCGGAGTGACATTGTGGGAGGTGGGTGACTGGGCTGTTCTTTTAATTACGTATACCTTGGCCTGTCAGTTAATGACTACAGAATGCGACTCTGCCGGATTCCCACTTAGGTCGCTCTTGGTAGAAAAAGATTCAAGCCTTGCTGGTTGTCCAGTATATTATTTTGTTAGATCAACAGAACCCCGTGTTTAGTGTGTTGCGTTAGGATGTAACATCAGTTATGTTACTGTACATGACATATGTGCTGTGTTTTCAATGATCTCGTTCTGCTCATGGCATTCCCATTCGAATCAACCCGCGTCGAATTCCCCGGCGCAACTGCACAGATGTGGACATTTGGAGAGGTGTGTGACGTGATTGGCATGATTGTGGCATTCCATACTGTCAGTACTGGCCATATCGGACCGTTCAACTTGCAACCTAACGCCACTCGAGATAGTCCAGAGACTGAGACAACCCTTAATTTTACGGAGCATATACTGAATTCTGTGCAGAATAGTCTTGTCCATAACATTAATGCAACTCGGCCGGCTGCTATGTTACATCTGAATTTATTCCCCCGGGGATCTGCTGCAATATTTCTGCATTACGATAGGCACCATACGCTGGGATTGCAAACGGCACCGTTTGCGCCCACGTGCTCAAAGGGAATCGCCTTGGAAAGCCCGTACACTGCTCTGCGGATGTCTATGAAATCATGCTCTCGTGTTGGAACATTGTTGCTGCGGAGCGCCCTTCGTTTGAAAAGCTGTCAGCCATATTCGAGAGGCTAATCTCGGCAGAGGCCAGTCCGGCTGCCCCGGTGCACCCTTCTGCCGGCAGCGCCTTGCTGGCAAGTGCAACAACTACCCGTGGACACGGCAACATATTTAACGCGGCCGGGGAGCTTGTGGGGGCACATGCAGGCAGCTACCATAATCTGGAATGCGAAACCGACGGATTGACTGGTCCAGGAGGCGATTATCGCGAGCTTGAGGAAGGGCACGTGCTTGACAGGCAGAAGAGCACACGCCATGGTGATGGACAGTACATTTCTCTAGAGATGTCGGACCTGAAGAGGTCTACAAGGCTATCGGAGTCTGCGGCACATCTCCTTGACGGTGTTGATGGGCAGATTGCTGCAGGGGAACAATCTGAAAGCGAAGCTTAATTTACACAATTCAAAGTTGGCACACGAATACACGTGTGGTTGAATTTGCAGAAGTCTTGATCACTGCAGATTGAAATGGCATGTGGTATGGTGCCGATGGCGGTGAAGGCATTTGGTGTCGCATGTGTGCAAGGTTCAGTGTGATTACTATCTCTGATTAGTACTTTCAACACACTCAGCGGCGTGCGGAAATAACTTGCAAACGACTCCCTGCACTGACACAAACCGCAACTCATTAAGTATGGTCTGGATGGGTACCGTGTCAACGGGTCTTAATATCTGGCATTTAATAGTGGGTGACCTGCTGATGCCGCCTGTGCAGGGGACTATTAGTCTTCAGGTTGGTTCCAGGACACAATTACGGAGGATGATTCACATCCCGACACGTGGGTTGCATGAACTCAGGCAGTAGATGTTCATGTTTTCCCAGTGCTTCTAATCGAGCAATGGACAAGCCATACAGACTCATTTGTTTTCTGTTGCAGCCAAACAAGCCACAATCACTCAGCTTTAGTTATCCGATTCAATCACATATAAAGACAAATGAATGAAAGTTGCCACCGAATGCATGTTTCCCAGTCCATTAAGTAAACGAACAGACGGCGGCACAACCTAGACGATAGACTCGGCGTGGCTGTAAGTGTTGGCTGCCGCAGTGACAGGTGCATCCACTTCGCCAGTCTTTTCATCCGCAGAGACGCTCTCCAATGCGACCATTGCAATGTCCTCCAGGGCCAGGTACCCCGACCCGCGACCAGCCGAGCGCCCAATCCGCCCAATGAGGGCTTGCCGATCCCCAGACACGGCGAGCGCATCGACCACGCCACTCCTAAAGTTGTCCGTCCCCAAATGCGGCTCCTCCTCGTACCCGTCGGCAATGACAGGAAGGCCACCCTTGTTCGAGTCGTCGTTGTCGTAGTTGTTGAGTTTGCGAAGTTTGATGTCCAGTGGCGTGCTGTCAAAATCAACGCCACTGATCGGGCGCACCAGCGTCGACGCCCGAGAGCGAGCCACCTGGACAGGCTGTGTCTCCGGCATTTTATTCAGTGTGGAGCGCACAATGTCTGAAAACGACGGTCGTTCGGCCGAGTTGAGACTCCAGCACAACGACATGAGCGCAAATGTGTGTGGGTCGCAGTTGCGGGGGCGTCCAAGGCGATGTCCTGTCGTGAGATGACTGACAATCTCTACGTTGGGCACTCCCGGATACGGTGTCTCGCCAAACGTGTACATCTGCATGCAGTTGTTGATGATTGTGACAGCGACGATGTGGTGTGATGTGGGCCGTGGAAGTTGCGATTGAGCACTGGCATACATCTGACACAGGGGCAGAGGAATACAAATACGGAGCAGGCGCAGTGATGCATGCACACATTGCGTGCGTTGGGGACGACATTAAAACATCGTAACTCAACGAACCTCCCACAAGAGGATACCATACGACCATACGTCTGATTTTTCCGAAAAGACTTTTTTCGTCAGAGATTCGAGCGCCAACCTATTTCATCGTCAGTAAACAAAGAAAGTAGAGTCAGTATCTCGCCATAGCCTAAGCACTTTGCCCATAATAGGACTCCACAAAAGATAAAGGAGTGCAATGTAGGATTCAAGTGAGGGGGTAAGCGTTATCCAATGACCATATCAATATGACTGAGTTAGAGAAAGACAGATGGACGGAGAGAAAGACACACACACATACATAGAGAGAGAGACATCACTGAGTGTAAAGGCGCGATTGAGTGGAAAATAACCAAGCCCAACATCAGACAAGGCCTGAATAGCACGTGCCGTCCGCCGTTTGCAGCTATTAATAGTGACAAAAAAGCAATTAAGTAACAAAGAAGAAACACGCACACACACACAGAGACACAGAGACACAGACACAGACACAGACACAGACACACATATACACGCAGACAGACACACACAGACAGACAAACACACGCATCCCAGACACAGCAAGCCGGCGAATGACTCAGAGCTGTCATGTACTGCGCACCATTTGACAGGCACTTTTCCGGTCTTGGTCTTACGATAGTAGTCTGACTCCCTCAGATTTTTGCTGAGTCCAAAGTCGGCAACCTATCAGATTTGAATGAAAATGACGAAGCCAGGGACCGTTGAGTACGCACAAGACAGTCAGCGAGACATAGAGCGGGCGATGTAGGAATCGAGTTAGTTTCTTAGGCGCTGTGCCCATGGACTCCAGAACACATTCATAAAGAGAGAGGGCGAGAGAGACCCTTCAGTACTCAAAAAAACCAATTAGGCATAAGCCCATCGACTCCAACATAGAGAGATGTAATGTACGATTCGTCGCTGCCTGTCCAAGACCTGACACTCTCACCAATCCACATACCTTCAGAATGTATTCTCCAAAGGCGTCCTGTTATCCATTCACGAAATGAGTGTGCAGTAACATGAGAGGGAGAATCACATATATGCAGTGTGTGAGCCAAAAGAGAGTCATTGAACCACACATGGGATCCAAAGTAGAAGTACACAATAATATTTTGGAGATTACTGTCCGGATGCTTGAAGAAAAAAGACAGATATGCACACACATTAAATGAGATTGACCATTTGAATGACAGCCAGTCTCGCCGGCCCACTTACGAAGCAACACAAAATGCTGAATTGAATTAGAAGAGCAGCACACACATGTAGTTGTCTAAGTAGTTGTGTGTGTTGTGTGGTCCTGCCCGTGACATGAAGATTGCACAGGATACAGAAGCATGCACAATTAAGTGTGTATGCACGCAGCACAATTAAGTGTGTATGCACGCAATACGAGCGTATTACATGTAGACATTCAGTACGAACCTGTCCAACCATCACATTGCGGGCCGCGAGATCCTATTATTATATCCGGTGAGTGGGCGCAGAGGATTGGTCCCATTTCAGAAACCACAAGTAAGGAAGAACACATTGTAAGAACGAACATAATAAGTCAGCAGGTGAATACGAAGGCCATCTATCTGCAATATCAAACACCAGAGCACCCATTTGCATGAGCATGTGCATGGAGCTCATCCAGCATGCACGCTCAAATAATGCTGCCGGAAATGGCCCGGCAATGTAGCGCTAGAGGATAGTGGAATCAGTAGCACAGCACACACACACACACACACACACAGACACAGGCACAGTCACAGTCATACAGAGCACACCCACCCTATGCACGATCCGCATGCTGGCAAGGTACTCCATGCCACACGCAATCTGCGGCGTGGCATGAGACAGAAGAAGAGGAGAGCACATATGGGTAAGTGACCATCGGCAAACGGATGCCTCGTGCCACTGTTGTAACCGTAGCCTGAATAGTACCCACGTCCCCTCTTTGAGTTGCACCGACTATTGTTATGTCTCATGATTGATTGCAATAATGCGACCCGTAAATGTGGAGTGCCACAATTCTGACGGACATGCACAATCCATCCACACAAATGCACGCAAACCGATGCATACACGCACACGCACACACACACAACACACACACACACACACACACACACACACACCATATTCGCCCGAACGGGGCAAAACATTGTACAGCTTTTGTCCCGGCATTAGCGCAATCTCACCTGTAGGGCAAATGACGCGAGCATGCCGGCAGTGACATCCGATCCCTGACTCTGCGGGGGTATTTCGCGGACAAACGAGCGGAGGTCGCCGTATGGAACAAACTCAAGCAAAAGCAGCATCTGTAAAGGCAGTAGTCACGTGCACACAGAGAACAGCCAAAAGCCAAAATGAAAACATAAACGTGATTTAAGTAATAATTAATAATGAGCCGTTGAATAAAATTAAATAAAATTGTCAGTGGATGGCTGCCGAATGGCAAACTGCATATATGAGTGTCAGTGAGTACTATATTATACCAGTCCCCTCCCGACTCACAAAGCAGCGCTGCAAAGACACACACACTGACACGCACACACACACACACACACACGCAAACAAAAGAGTGACACGCCAAATGACGCCGTACTCAAATGATATACAGACGTGACCACTAGTACTGTCACGCCAGAATACTCGCAACCGCACTGAAACTCACCGGCTCGTCCTTGGTAACAATGCCGCACAATGAGACCACATTCGCGTGCGACAGGCCTGCCAAATTACGTCACGGATGATAAAACGACGTCGGTTATTAGAAGGCAGTGATAGGCCAGGGATTATCTTGCCAACAATTGGGAAGTCTCCAATTCTGTTTCACGTGTGACCATTGGAGTGACTCATGCCCTTGATGTGCTAAACAAGAGAGAGAGAGAGAGAGAGAGAGAGAGAGAGAGAGAGAGAGAGAGAGAGAGAGAGAGAGAGAGAGAGAG
>CALSCR010000957.1:0-11096 GCA_943704495.1 Pigoraptor chileana
GTGTGTGTGTGTGTGTGTGTGTGTGTGTGTGTGTGTGTGTGTGTGTGTGTGTGTGTGTGTGTGTGTGTGTGTGTGCGAGTGAGAGTATGCGTCCTTGTTTGTTTGTGTTATTTCTGGACTCGTTCATGTACTCCATTCCGCCGCATCGTATGAGTGATAAGGAGTCCTTGTTCTCGTTTGGATTACAACTCATGGTTTTTCTCAAACCTTTAATATCGTTTCGTTGCCATGTCTAGATATCAAACGAGTGCGGCTTCTACCCGAACATTCACCTCTATCGGGAGGTGAAAAAGAAGGACGGCAGCGGGCAGTATGTGTTTCAGGGGATCGGTGCGGACGACGGGCCATGGCACGGAATGGACATCATGTCGAGGTGGGCTCCCTGTCACACGCACTCGCTCTCTGTCTTTCCGTATCTCTCTGTCTCTGACTCTGACTCTATCTCCCTCTCTCCCTCTGCCCCGCACACCGTGTGCACGCCGTGCTGCACGCTCCTTACACATATGTATATATTGTATTGACGCGTAACGCGTGGTTAATCTAAGCACCGCCTTCTTGCAAAGAGACTCTGATAATAGCTGCCCACACACACGACATTAACTGCCGCTTCATCTTATTTTCCACACGCACACGCACACGCACACACACACACGCACACACACGCACACATACACACACACACACATATATATATATACGCACACAGGTACACGGCAAAGAGCCCACTCCAAGCACGCCGCTACATCGCACAAAAGGCGGGGACATCGTATGTCTACGACATCCCCGAGCTTCTCCGTCACGTGCTGCGTCGCCGGTGGAATCAGTACCGCACCGAACTGTCCAAGGCGAGCAAGGCGACGTCTGCCGCGCCCAACGCCGCTGTGCAGGCCATGCGCGACCACCAGCGCGAGCTCCAACTGGCCGCAGCCGTCGCGTCGGCCGTTGCACAAAACGCAGACAGATCGCCGCGGGGCTCGATTGACGGGCAGCAACAATCGGCGCATGCAACGCCCGGTACGCCGCGGCTGTCGCGTGGATACATATCCGAGCTGAAAGAGCTCATCCTGGACCCGTCTGCGTGCGGTGAGCGGAGAAACAGCGTGGGCGCTCCTGGCGAGGGATGTCGGGGGACGATTGTGCCCGGATTGCTCGAGTCGAACCGGGAGGCAGGGATGAACACGGTTGGCATGGTTGCGTGGAAGGTGACGATGGTGACGCCAGAGTACCCCGGCGGACGTCCTGCTGTCATCATTGCAAACGACATGACGCACGTGATCGGCTCGTTTGGGCCGCTCGAGGATCTGCTCTTTCAGAAGGCGTCGGAGCTCGCAAGGAAGATGAAAATACCGCGGATATACATTGCTGCAAACAGTGGGGCGCGCATTGGCCTCGCCGAGGAGGTCAAGGCCTGCTTCAAGGTGTGTGTGTGTGTGTCTGGCCGATGATGTGCGCTGTTGTTCTCTTTTTTCGTAAGTGCTCATCTCCTTCTTACAAATCTTTCTCTTTGCCTCGTGCGCTCTGCATGACCACAATACGAACACACACACACATATATATATATATATATATTGCTGTAGGTTGCGTGGGTGGACGCCAATGAGCCGTGGAAGGGGTTCCGTTACCTCTATCTCGATCCCGAGGACTACAAACGCCTTGCGGAGCAAAAATCCGTTCGTGCGGAAATCATCAACGAAAAGGGCGAGGTGCGCTACCGAGTGACTGACATTATCGGCGCCAAGGATGGCCTGAACGTCGAGAATCTTCGTGGCAGCGGCCTTATTGCGGGGGAGACGAGCGCCGCGTACGACGAGATATTCACGATCTCCCTTGTCACGTGCCGATCTGTTGGCATTGGAGCATATCTTGTGCGGCTTGGGCAGCGCGTGATTCAAGTTGACGGCAGCGAGGCGACGGGGGAGATCATCCTGACGGGTGCGGATGCCCTGAACAAGGTGCTTGGAAGGGAGGTGTACACGTCCAACCTCCAGCTCGGTGGCACGCAGATCATGCATGCAAATGGCGTCACACACACAACCGTCGAGGACAATTTGGCGGGAATCGCGGCGATTGAGCGGTGGCTGTCGTTTGTGCCATCCGTGACTGGAGGTCCCGTGCCCGTGCTCGCGTGCTTTGATGCGCCGGATAGAGATGTCGAGTTTCTGCCGTCGCGAACGCCGTACGATCCGCGGTGGATGCTTGCTGGGCGACCCAGTCCGTTCAAGAAGGTGTGTGTGTGTGTGTGTGTCTGTGTGTTGTGTGTGTGTGTGTGCGTGCGTGTGTGTCTGTATGTGTGTGTCTGTCTGTCTCTCTGTCGGTGTATCTGTCTGTCTGTCTGTTAATCTCGGTATGAGGTCAGAGTGTAGTGCCCTCAAAGCCGGATGTATCTTCAACCTTTGTGCATTCTATTCAAACCCCACTCCATTATGCAACACAACACACAACACACAATGAATAGGGTGAATTTGAGCTCGGATTCTTCGACAAGGACTCGTTTGTTGAGACGCTTGCCGGGTGGGCACAGACGGTCGTGTGCGGTCGTGCACGTCTTGGCGGCATTCCAATTGGCGCAATCGCAGCAGAGACACGCATCGTCGAGACGCTTGTTCCTGCCGATCCCGCAAACGCACAGTCGGAGGTCCAGGTGCAGCAGCGCGCGGGGCAGGTGTGGTATCCGGACTCGAGCTTCAAAACGGCGCAGGCAATCCGGGACTTCCAGCGGGAAGGCCTTCCTCTCATTATCTTTGCGAATTGGCGTGGGTTTAGTGGTGGCATGCGCGACATGTACGACGAGGTGCTCAAGTTTGGCGCGTGGATTGTCGATGCCCTTCGCGAGTACACGCAGCCTGTCTTCCTCTACATTCCGCCCAACGGAGAGTTGAGGGGTGGTGCGTGGGTGGTCGTGGATCCCACCATCAACCCGAACCACATGGAAATGTACGCCGACCCGACGTCGCGTGCGGGCGTTCTTGAACCGGAGGGCATCATCTCTGTGAAGTTCCGCCGCGCCGACCAACTCCGAGCGATGGCGCGACTGGATCCCCTCTTCGGCGACCTCCACCGCCAGCTCGCTTCGATGGACGAGCACGTGCCGGCGGCCACGCGTGAGTCGGTCATGCGCCGCATGCAGTCACGTGAGGAGGAGCTGTCGGCCGTATACCACCAGGTCGCTGTCCAGTTTGCCGATCTGCATGACGGATCCGGACGCATGCTCGCAAAGGGCGTCATCTCAGCGGCCGTCGACTGGCGCAAATCGCGGCGCTTTTTCCATTGGCGTCTCCGGCGTCGTCTGGCCGAGTGCAGGCTGACAAAACGCCTTGTGGACGCCGACACCGCCGTTGCATCCACAGCAAATGCACTCGATATTGTGCGGCAATGGTTCCTGGAGACACGGCCAGGCGGTTCGGACGACTGGAGCAACGACCGCGTTGTCGCAGAGTGGCTGGAGAAGCACGCCGCGCACATTGACGACCTCGTCGAGCAGCGGCGGAAGTCGTCCGTTGCGGCCGAATTGTCGCGGCTGTGCGGTGGGGACAGTGCTGTTGCGTGGGGGGGTGTCATGCAGCTGCTGCCATCGCTGACACAGGCATCGAGAAGTGACCTGTATGCGCGTCTGAAGGGGCTTCCCAAGCCCAGTACGGATGTCGCAGCGGGGGTGGCGGCGGCGGTTAAGTCAGGACCAACAGTCGTGCTCAATCGACAGCTGTCGCTGGGAATGTCGCCCGAGGGTGTGGACCCGAAAGCACAGCAGCAACAACAACAACAACAACAACAACAACAACAACAACAGGCCGCTTCCCAGCCATCTCCCCCATCCGAGACCTGTTAGCTGTACTCATTCGACACAAACAGTTTTCGCATGACAATTTGACATTCCATTCCTCGTTTGTTGCGGTTGCATTTTCGCACTTTGGCTGTTTGTTGAGGTCGTCTCTCGTGCGCTCTAATGCAACGTAACCGCGAACACGAGTTATTGACAATTTTTACAATTTTACTGAGTACCAACAATAGGAGAAAGTCGCAGGATACGTTCGATTTTCAATGTCACGCCACAGTTGCAGCGCGCTGCAGGCGCACGCAGCATGCACACGCACATCACACATGGACACACACGCGTGCCACAGGAGAGTATTGTGTCGACGCCGGCTGCTAAATCAGTGCAAGCGGTGCTTAAGTTCGCCACGCAAGAACTCGGGACGGAAGATGAGGGTGAATGCGGCGCACCCAAGGAAAAAGAGAACGGGGAGCAGCACTGCCCACACTTTCTTCTCCCGGTGCACAGCGCTCTTCGTCCCGGCACAGGCAACCGGCACAACGATGATCGAGTGCGCGGGATGCTTGCTTGCTCCATCTCCCGAAGTGCTGTGCGTTGGTCCCGCGCACACCTGGGAGTATTCTGGGAGCGCCGACAGCGTGCATGATGCACATGCATCCACGGCTACTTTCTTCTTTTCGAGATCCACGCCATACCACGCCTTGATGAACTTGAGGGCGCAGGGACCGAACGCGGCGGCGTATGTTTTGATCACCGCATCACCCTTCTTGCGGATTGTTGGCGGATGCTCCAGCTGAATGCAGTCTGTCGCGTGTGCCGTGCTAATCTTCGAGTAGCGAATCGATGTGTAACCGCCGCTGAAGTACGCCTCGTCCGCTGTGGGAAAGTGCTCGGATGGGCTGGGCACACACTTGTACCCTTTTTTCTCCAGCAATGCGCCGAGGCTGTTGGTGCCGCGAAGAAGCGTCAGAAAGTCGTTCTGCAGAGTGTGCAAGCAGGAAAGGAGTATGTGGGCATCAGCAGTAGAAGTGAGCAGGAGTGGCACGTGCTCAAAGTTAGAACACACACACACACACACACAACCTTCAACGAGGACGGACAAAATGCAACAACCAAGGAGATTGCTCTCGACGGCCACTGTCGGACAAACGTGTGCACTGTCAGAGACAATTTGAGAAGCGATCTTCAGCGTGTTTGCCATGTATACAAAAGGTGTCGAACGCATCCCAACCAGCTACGATCCCCACAGTCCAAACCCAAACGGCGCTCGGCACTCACCCCACGTGCCACCAGGTGACGCACAGTGCTGGACGGCCCTAGCGCAAGTAATTCCGCATCAGGCAGACGCAGCTTGTCGCCCTTGAGTGCAAAGCCGATCTCCACGCGCTGCACTTTGTGGTTGTGCCCGTGGACGTCAAAGAGGATGGACCACTGAGCGGTGCCTGCGGGAGAAACCCTGATCGATGCGTCCGTCGCCATCTCGCACGCGGTGAGCACATGGGCGTGGTACTCGTTGTATGCTTCCTTTGCACGATCATCATCCTCCGTCGCCTCTACAATGGCCCTGTGAAGTCGATGTTGGAGAGGAGGGACAAGGAGAAACAACAGGATTCACGCCCTTTTAGTCATAGCATGATGGTTTTCATCGCATTATTATTATTTCACATATGCAGCCGGCAGATTTGTGACAAACAAGCAACGGCGACGGCGGTCACGTGACGGTCTCGCACCTGTTACAGTCCAACTTGCTGCGGTGAAGGTGGTTTATGACCACGTGGGGTAGCTCCCCGGTGAGAGCGTAAAGCTTCTCGGCCATAGCCACGCCAACCTTGATGGTAGCGAAATCCTCCATAACAACACCCTTCGTTCTGCAAGCGTCAAAGCCAACAACGTCGACGGTTAAGCGGGCGTAATAAGTCATCAAATCAAGTCGGGGCTATGGGTCGCAGGCTGTGTGTCAATGGCTCAATTCCAAAGTAACCCAACTTACCGTGTCTTAACGCTCGAGGGCTTCAGGTCTCCGCCATGAGGCATGGTGATGACAATGGGGGAGTTGAGAGAGCCCTTGCGATACTCGATGTATCCGTCTTTATCCAGCTCAACGTCGGGCCACACGACAGCACCAACGCGGCTGGATGCATCAGCCTTCGTGGCCGCCGCAGCGTGCCTGAATCCAAGCAACTCCAGATCTGTCATTTTTCAGGCGGTCACTTGAAGGAATGCTTCAAGCAATGACAATTCGTTTTGTGAGTCACAGTAACAGTAATATCTACTCTTGCAGAGAGGCCACTGCATGTCCTCAATGTATATACTTTGATGATGCAAGTGTTGTGTTTGTTGCCCCTTCGAATGCCCAATCGGTGTTGACAGCAATGTGTCAAAAAGGTAGGAACATTTTGATGTTGCCGGGAAATGGCCCACATTAGTGCGCTCATAATATACGTGATATATTTTGAAATGTAATAGATAGTTTAAACTGTATCGATATGCCGACTAGAATAATACATACACAATTTATTTTGAAAATCAGTAGTAAGTTATTTCGCTTCACAACGCCCATCGAACACGCCTGCCGAGTCACGTGCGTAGCGTCGTCACTACACGCAACCTCTCCTTCCCTCTCTGGCAAGTATATTGAGAGTGTGTCTGACCGATGTTCCACGACCGATTTCAAATAAATCAATCGACAGTGCCAGTGATGCCGGGCCACTACTTTCACATACGGACCCCGGCGCATGCCGGCACTGCCGGCTAACTGAAGTGCTGCATTGCCTGATCAGATCAGTCTGCACGACCATAGTGGTGCAAAGCAAATTACACATCTTTCAAAACAATGAATATTAAGCCATTATTGTGCATACACTCTAACCTAGTTCCAATCTATTACACGAGTATGCCTGCGTCGGCATCCGCGCCTGAGAGTCAGCCGGTGACGGACTGGACGGTTGGCATGGTTGAGGCATGGGTGCGCGTCGAACTAGGCAAGTCCACACTACCGGCCACCAAAATAAACGCCACTGGACATCAGGGTCGCTCGTAATCGTCTGACCATCTTTAACGCCATACGAAACGTGATTCGTCTGATTCCACTCATGTGCGACCTTCTCCCGGACACTGCTGTTCCCTACTATCGATCTATATCGCCGCCTTCTGACCAGCTCGGATGGAGCCCGCGTTGTGAAGGTCGAGAACGGTGTCGTTACCAAAACGGTTACGCTGGCTCTCTCGACATGGAGGGTCGGCATTGACCTACTCACGAAAGTCTACAAGCTATGCGATGGCAAACAGATCGGGCTTCCTTGTACGTCGAGGTATCCCAAGATTGAACATGGCAGGTACAGCGTCCGCATTTCGACGGTGGGCTATATGAAAAAACCTTCGACGCTCGCTGAAGTCGAATTGTTTCTTCGAGATGTTCTTGCCTGGCAGTGCTCCATGCGAACGACATTGTTCATCGGGACTTCGCTTTGATAATATCATGTATGATCCTGTGCGCGGGCACTGGTTCCTCATCGACTTTGAGGCGTGTGCCCGCTCCGGAGATACTCCCGGGGATCAGGGTGCTCTGAGGACTTGGGCTGGCATTGTCGGTATCAACCCGAGGGCCAATGATTTCCGCATGCTTGCATATTTACTGGCCCGCGTCGAGGTTCCGCTTTCGGAGGACCTTTTTACTGGCGCAGATTGCGCTCAGTGCAAATGGCACTGACCCTTGCAGCAACATTTGAGTTACTGTGGTTTTCCGCCCGCTTCTCGTCTCAAAAACCTAGGTAGGTCACCTACCGTGACCCATGAACCTCGTGAACTCGGTGACCTATAAAGAGAATCGTTTTTGTTTGTGATACGTAAGGGTTGAGGGCACCCGTACATATCCAACCCAATCACCAACCCCGCTTCAAACAGCTTCTGCTGAGCAGGAGTGCTGTGGCTTCTGTCATGTGGTGATGCTTTACTTTCTGTTACGTTTCCAGCCTGTGGCGGCTCGCATGCGCGTTTGTATAATCTTTTAATCTCAATTAATACGGCATCACTCCGTCGAACACGCCCGCTGAGTCACGTGCGTAGTCACACTAGGATTACATAGGAACGAATGTGGCTTTTTGCTTTTGTTTTGTGTTTTGTGTTTTGGATAGCCTCATTCCAAGTTCATCTTTTTTCCTTGAAACATTTTATCCGTACAGAGGGAAGGAGATCGAAACTGAAGGCTTCCATTCTTGTCATGCGCAGTTCGTGTGAAATTGCCTCCTTCAGTTGGTCACTAATCAATAAAGCCGAGTCGAAAAAAGGCGACATACTCATTGAACCAGAAGTGTGGCGGGCAATGCCTCGCGGCGGGTAGTTTGGCACCTACAATGTGATGATATTGCAACCTTCAACACCTCAACATCTCACGTGCATCTATTACATCCACGCAAATGGCTCGCTGAATTGGTTTATTGATTAAACTGTTTGATGAGTGATGTAGCAGTGAAATTCCATGCAGTCCGCACATTCCTCGGGCGTCTGAAGCTCTTTTGGCAAAAACTTCAACTGTATGCTTTGTTTGTTTGCTGCCTCTCTTTTGTTACTGATATGGTTGCGGAACCGAGAGCAATGGGCAAAACTGAGTCACAGAGTTTCGCATTCCCCCCTCTGCTGCCGCAAAAATGCCCAACAATCATAATCGCTCGGTACTGATGGTCATCAAGCCGTGATTAGCCTTCCTTTTTTCACATAACACGCCAGGGTTGGACAGCAAAGTGGGCCAAATCTCGCCTTTCTTCGGGAGGCATGGTGCCCCTCGTGCGTCCGCCCTTTCACTTGCTTCGTGTGTACCTTTCACTCACTCTCTCTCTCTCTCTCACCCTCTCACCCTCTCACACACACTCTCTCTCTCCGGAAGGGAATTTGGCTCGCGGTACGTAAAGGCCTTTGTCATTCGTTTTGCCGGTGAGTAATATGGGATTCAAGGGATTGACAGAGTGGTGAACAGGCGACGCAACTACTTTTGAATGCGATAAACTGGGTTGTGTTTTGTTTATCATCATCATTCCGAAGGAACATTGCAAAGTGCGCACGGAATATCAATCACAGAGAGAGTAAGTATTCCAAAAAAAGAAACGAACGCCGAAAAGATGCTCCGACACGCGGCCCGGTTAGCTGTCCTCAGTGGGACTTCGAAGTTTCGAGTCCCAGCGCGGCGCATCACTGCGAGCGCCGTGTGCCTCCAACGCACAACGGTCGGCGGTCCATCGTCATTCAACAGGGACAGAACGGGGCCGAATATGCCTGGCCATGGCGCGTCACGTGACGCCGCCGAGTCGAGGGAGGAGAGTGGGCGCATGGACGCAAAGGCAAAGGCAACTGACGGCGCAAAGGGCGCGTTGGATGCGGCAAAGGACAAGGTGAAAGATGTCGCGTCCGAGGTGAAGGAAACCGCCAAAGGCAGATGGGAGGCTGTGACGGGCGCGGCAAAGGACGTGGCATCTGACGTCAAGGCTGGTGTGAAGGAGAAATGGGAGACTATTTCGCACTACGCCGCCGCGAACAGCGCCGATACCGTCACTGACAAGTACGATGGTGTGCATGCGGCGGGAAAAAGTGTTGATTGGGAGGGGAGGACCGAGTGGGACGTGACGATGGATGCTGCCGAAGAGACAGCGGCCTATGCGAGGGACGAGCCCAAGGAGAAGTGGGAGGCTGCGAAGGACAAGGCAAGCGAGGCCACATCTGACGTCAAGGACGTGGTGAAAGACACATGGGAAGCGGCAAAGGGCACAGCGTTCGGTGCTCAAGAGAGCGTGAAGGGCAAGTGGGAGGCGGCCAAGGACGAGACGAAGGAAGCGGCGCGCGACGCAAAGAAGACCGTGAAGGGCAAGTGGGAGGCGGCCAAGGACGAGACGAAGGAAATGGCGCGCGACGCAAAGGAGAGTGTGAAGGGCAACTGGGAGGCGGCCAAGGATGAGACGAAGGAAGCGGCGCGCGACGCAAAGGAGAGCGTGAAGGGCAAGTGGGAGGCGGCCAAGGACGAGACGAAGGAAATGGCGCGCGACGCAAAGGAGAGTGTGAAGGGCAAGTGGGGGGCAGCCAAGGATGAGACGAAGGAAGCTGCGCGCGACGCAAAGGAGAGCGTGAAGGGCAAGTGGGAGGCGGCCAAGGACGAGACGAAGGAAATGGCGCGCGACGCAAAGGAGAGCGTGAAGGGCAAATGGGAGGCGGCCAAGGACACTGTACGTGGCGCATCGGCGGAGGCTTCCTCCGAGAGCGCGCATCCTTCTATGGGCGAGCGCTTCAGATCGGCAGTACACGCGGTTGCAGATGCCGCAAAGCACGCTCCGGAGACAGTGCGCGAGTTCGTGCACAAGGCCGAGGATACATCGCGTGGCATTGTCGACAAGGTTATACATGCCGGTGAAGAGATGGGGGATCGTGGCGAGGGACTTGCGTTTGGTGCAACGCATTCGTATTCCGCAAATGAGGAAGTCGTGGATGCCGCAAAGAACGTGAAGGAGGGTGTGCGCGGCGCAACAAAGAAGGCAGCATCAACGGCTGAGGGAGTTGCATCAAAGGCACAAAAGGCGAGTGAAGACACGATTGAAGCTGCGGAGGGGTGGAGGGATCAGATGCCCGAGGTGTCTGGACAGGAGGCAGAGCGTGTCGCATTTGCGCCCGTGACCGCCGAAGACGCCGCCGAGAAGGAAGTGTGGCAAGACATCGGCGGTAATGTTCGGCAGGGAACCGACGCACAATTGGCCCCAGATAAGGAGGCATGGCAGAGCAACGCGGGAGGTGCGACAAGCGTGAACGAGGGCGCGTCTGGCGAGCCGAAGAAGAGAAATGTTACGGACCGCATCGAGTCGTTTACTGAACGCCTGGGCAGAAAGACATCTTCACTCGACTTAAACAGATACGATCACGGCAAATCCATGGACGATATTGACGTGCAGGGGTAAGTGCTTGTCTTTGTTAGTGTGTTGTGGGCTCATTGTGCTTGCTTATAGCTGGTGACGACTGTCAATGGGGAACTAGATAGGGTATACTGTTTATATATATATATACATATTTTCACCGACCTTAATTTGAGACAGCTTTAGCGGAGGGCAAAGACTGTGTGCACACTTTTCTCTCCTTCACAGTTGGATATAACACGTGATTGGAATTTTTGTAATGCAGAAATCGGACGGAGGCACAGCGCGAGGTTGACGAATACCGTACTTCCCATTCAAACGTCCACCGATCAGACCGACCGTCGGAAAAAGAAAAAGAAAAATCGGAAAAATCATCGGAGGACAAATCGGCACGCACCTTCAGGTCAGTATATTTGGAAAATAGCACGTTGTGGGTG
>CALSCR010000962.1:0-15908 GCA_943704495.1 Pigoraptor chileana
TGTAGGATTCAAGTCAGTGTCATAGGCGCTGTGCCCATGGACTCCACAAGAGAGAGAGAGAGAGAGAGAGAGAGAGAGAGAGAGAGAGAGACAGAGACATACACATATACAGACACAAACAGAGACACACGAATATACGCATATGACGCTCACTTTGCTTCATTGCCTTGTTGACGGACTTTCGTCGGATCGAAAAGCGGTCGACAAACGACTTTCTCTTCTCCTTCTTAGATCTGTATCGGCACAGTATAATCCAAGCGAAAACAAGTCAGTTTCACACAGGATAAACACGCGGAAACAACTCAACAATTATGCACAAAAAGGCATTCATATCCATGTTTGTTCAATTAAAAATTGCGACCTTCAGTGCCCAAAACGTTAAAAGCATAAGCCAATCGACTGATAATACAGAGACATGTGGAATTTCAAGTCAGACTCAGGCGTGCGCCCATAGTCTCCACAACATGGAGTGCGAGATTCGCAATATCAACACATACAATCTGTTGGTAATGTATACGAAATATGCATATCAGCACAATCTCCGCAAAACTAATATGTAAAAAGCAGACAGGACAACCATAACACAGGCAAAAAAATGCAAAGTAACAGACTCGAGTCGCGACCCACCCGGAGGATGCTTCGCTGAGCTGGAGCGCGCGCTGTCTGCGGTCCTCGAGGGAGAGCGACGGCGCCAGTCCCACGGCGTCGGACCCAACCTTCTTCACCTGCCACCAGTACTGATCGGCCGTGTTGAGGACGTGCAGAACATCGCCGCGGCGAAATCGCACGCCTGCTTCCTTGCACGGAATGAGATCGTCTGTTGACGGGTCGTAGTCAAACAGCGCACGCACGTGAAAAGGCTGCATTGCATTTTTCGGGTTGTTTTATTGTGTGTGTGTGTGTGAGTGTGTGTGTGCGTGTGTTTGGAGTTTAAATTTTGTTAGAGGTCTGCCACTTTTGAGGGGTTGCCAGGCATACATACAACACACACAGACACATACACGCACATACAGACACACAGCGACACACACCGCATCACCAGTCTCCTCAATACGCGCGACGGCCGCAGCCGCCCTTTGCAGTTTGAACAGAACTGGACCACGCCCGCTCTTGCGCACTGCGGCCACAATGTCATCGGGCGACATCTTTGCAGTCGATTCTCCGTTGACCTCGACAACCTGCCGTTGTTTCGAGTGTGTGTGCGTGTGTGTGGCGTGTGTGTGAGTGCGCATGAAGACAGAGGAAGGAAAGAAGCTTAATACAACGGCAACCACACAAACATGCCCCACATGCATTACTTTCGAAATATGTAAGTGTATGTGTTGTTTGTGAAACTTGAGAGAAATGATGTAGAATTTGAGCCAGTCTTGAAAACAACCAAAAGCTCCCCCCCCTCTCCATTCCCAATCTCTCTACACCACTCGACGCCACGCCACCCCACCTCGTCGTCCACGTGGATCTGCCCACTGCGCTGTGCGACGCTGCCGTGGATGATGCGTGCGACAACAACCTTCCCATCCTTCTCTGTGATTGTGGCACCAAGGGGCGCATCACCCTTGTCTATCCGCACGCTGATCAATTGGTCGCCGTTTGCACTCGTCACGACAGTTGCAGCCGCAGACGATGCTGGGCGTGCAATAGTACAGACCAGGTATTATGATGGTGTGTGTGTGTATGCGCGAAATGGTGATGAACAATTATTGAAGGTAAAGAGCAAGAGGAAAAGAATATGCGCCCCTCCCGATACACAATACACGACCCATTACTCGTAAAATCCCTGCACATCGAAACTCGATGCCCACAATATAAAATGACACCACATTTTTTCTGTTGCATTAAATTTTCATGACATGACATTTTTTCCGTTGCACTAATATAATATCATGACGCCACATTGTTTCTGTTGCATCATCCTCACCGGCATGATTGTCGAGAGAGCGCTGCGATGCGAGTCGGTCGTGCACAGACACCGCCACTGAAAGGAGCGCCCCCTGCAGAATGGCCTTCAATTCCGCCGCCTTTTCCGCATCTTCCCCAGCAAACTGACCAAGTGCCGCAATCACCTCGTTGATCACGGCCGCGCCGCCCATAGTGGTTGGCTGGGATTCAGTGGGGAGCATTTGGACCGCCTTGTAGGCCGCACGCACATCGTCTCGCGAGAGAAAATCGCGTGTGGCCGCAGCATCGACGCCTCCCTTACCAGACAGAGACAGGACATCCAGAACATGGTCGATGTCTGCCGCAGTAATCCAACATTGGTGCCGTTTATGAATGAAAATGATTGTCAGAAATGTGCAGAAATTTATGCGAAACAAGCATCCATTTAAAGCCATACATGGGCACAAGACCGACTCTTTTTTTTTTGTGCAACAGTGCGGCACAGTACAAATGGAATCAACCATTTGCAAGCGGAGGCATTCCCTGCATCATGGCAAGTGCTCTCACCTGTCTTGTTTGTCATTTTGCTTAGCTATTTGCACACGAGTTATCGAACTGGTTTTGCCAACACAAGATCTGTGAGATCAATCAATATCCTTCTTGGCTTTGTTTCGCTATATATTCACGTTGCCAAGTCCCCACGAAGTGATTGGGGCCGACGAGTGATGTGGATGCGCCGTGGCGTTCTATTGACACGCGAGCCTTATCGAGCATCAACAGCCCAGCGACTTCCACCCGCTGTCGCCGCACGTATGCGAACTGCAATTGCACTCGCTTGCCACACAGACGCAGCTTATGATGGAAAGGAGAGGTCGATTCCGCGGTGTCAGTGCTTCGTTCAGCCCGCCTGTACCTTCCCTCTTATGTTGTTATTCGAGGGCAATCAAAGGCACACAGATAGACGTGCTTGCAACACAAGTCTGCCAGATAGGAGCTGGGAGTACCCGAGATAAACTCCGAACCAGCAATATGCTGTGTGGGCGCTGCGTTGTGTGTGTCTCAATGCAGTGCATGCAAGTAGTGCCTGTAGGTGTCGTGTGTGTGTGTGTGTGTGTGTATGCGTGTGTGTGTGTGTGTGTGTCTGTTCAAACGAACCGGACTCGCGTGCCGAGGAATGTAAAGTGGAAAGTGATCTAAATTTGATCCAAAAACGAGTGATCTTCCAATTTACAGAGATCGGCCGACAAATGGAACAGAGGGGGAAAAATAAATCATGGTCACGTGCCCTGAGGATTTCGATGAAATAGAGTGCTTATTCGCTCAATTGTTGACCATTAAAAAGCCATTAATTAGCTGATTGTTAATAGCAATTCAAATTAAGTACCAGTTGAGCTATGACAAAGGCCACCCAGGCCACCGCCTACGTGTTTGTGGGCGAGCACCGGCCGATTAATGTGAAAAAATGGTCTAATAAATTCAAAAAACGGCACCCATTTTCAGTTTAATTTTTGCGCGGGCGGTGGGATTTTTGCTCTTTTGGATCATCTGTTTTTGGTTTGTTGTGTGTTGTGTTCGTCTCTCTCTGTCTGTCTCTGACTTTCCTTCTTGCAGCTCTGTGACATCCTCCATCCTTCAACCATCCATGCACCCATCCATCCATCCATAACCTTCGTGCATCCATCCATGACCTTTATCCCTCCTAGCAACACATTCCTCATTCTTTGAGTTGCTTGGCAGTGACATCCGCAAATCGCACCATCCGCTACCTTCATCTAGGCCTGAGTTTGGTAGGGCACATCGATTGTTCGCACTTTTTTTACATCAGGAAAACTAGGTAATGGTCCGACACAACTGAGTGGAAAATAGTGTTTGCATGCGGTTATCGCTGTTGACGTTAGGTCAATTATTGTAAGGACGGAATCCTGCATCAACTATTTTTTACATCATTTGTGGTTTACGTGGAAGTTGACCCCTATACTCTCGCATCATCATTATTTCAGGCACTTTTGTTGGCGTTGCTTTGACGCTCATCTGGAAAATGTCGGACTCCAAGTACTTTACCACCACCAAGAAGGGTGAGTGCAATAGTATCTGCGTGTAAACAGAACCCCACCGCCACAATGTTGCGCACGTGAGAGCATTCCGCGCTCGCTTGTCAAATAAGGATGAAGTACAAATGTGCATCGGTGCATGGTCGTTGCCTGCTTTGATGCCAAAGTGAAATCTAAAGGAATGGGGCACTCATCTGGTATCGACTGTGTCATTGCCTACTGTAGGTGAGATTTACGAGCTCAAGGCCGAGCTCAACAGCGACAAGAAGGATAAGAAGAAGGAAGCCGTCAAGAAGGTCATTGCGTCGATGACCGTTGGCAAAGATGTGTCGTCACTCTTCCCCGATGTCGTCAACTGCATGCAGACGGATAATCTGGAGCTCAAGAAGCTTGTATACCTGTACCTGATGAACTACGCCAAGAGCCAGCCTGACCTTGCCATTCTTGCCGTCAACACGTTCGTCAAGGTACGCTTGCGTTGTTGCTCTCATTGTCAGTGGTGGATTAGATTTGTGTTTTGTAAGTTTGAAGTAGAACCCAATTTTCGTTGTGGCGTTACGTGGGAACGGAACGTGGCAGAGCATGTCACTGATAACTTGCCCTATTCATTCGTCTCTTGGTTTTGTTTCTTTTCATCCCATATTACTTACCGCGTTTGTTTTTGTTGTTTGTCTTCATCTTGTCCGGTCTTTCTTTGTGGCATATGACAGGACTGCGTGAACCCAAATCCCCTCATCCGCGCGCTTGCCGTCCGCACGATGGGCTGCATCCGTGTCGACAAGATCACAGAGTACCTCTGCGACCCCCTCCGCAAGTGCCTCAAGGTTGGCCATGTTGCACTCACCCACTCTCTGTTGCCGTGCTGTGTCCTCTCCTCTGCAGCATCTTGCATTTTTTTCAAATGCGCGCTTGCAATTCTGCATTTGCTGCATGTATTTGTTCCAGTAACCGTTTATGATTATCTACATGTAGTTTGTGCTTTAACCTTCCGTTTTATTTTAATGAGAAGTGGAATTATATACCGGCGAAAACTTGTATGGATGCGTGGTTCCATTGTCACTAATCGTGTGTGTGTGTGTGTGGTGTTGCATTGTATTGTCGGCTGTGTGCAGGATGAGGATCCGTATGTGCGCAAGACTGCCGCCGTCTGCGTCGCCAAGCTGTACGACATTGATCCAAGCCTCACGAGCGCACAGGGCTTCCTTGACGAGCTCCGCGACCTTCTCTCGGACTCTAACCCCATGGTGCGTTGTGCATCTGGACCGCTGTCTCCCAGTGGCTGTGGCATCCCTTCATTTTTGTGTGTGGTTTGTTTGTTGTAATTCTTTGTTGTTACAATGCATTGCGTATTCTTTAAGACCGAGAACTGGGCCTGTAAGTAGTTACTGGTTGGCAAACAACGCAAATGATTCAAAGTTTGTTGCAGTCGATTTCTGTTTTGCGATTATGAGTGATCAAATGCCCACAATTTGCTTACTTTGATTGTGTGTGCGTTGCAGGTTGTTGCCAATGCGGTTGCATCGCTCTCTGAGATCAACGAGACGGCGGCCGCGAGTGGCGAGCAGGTCTTCCTGGTCAACCAGGCGACTCTGAACAAGCTCCTCACCGCCCTCAACGAATGCACAGAGTGCGTGTGGTGCCACTGTCTATTCTATTGGTCCCTTGATTCTTTGTTTTGTTTTTGTGTTTGGGTGTGCCCAAGGCGTATTGTGCTGGTCTCGCGCTCACTCTCTTCTCTTCTGTTTATTCTGTCGATGAGCTTATGCCTAAAGGCGTTTTGATTACTGAAGGTCTCTCTCTATCTCTGTCTCTCTGTGGCTGTCTGTCTGTGATGTGGCTGGATGCACATAGGTGGGGTCAGGTCTTCATCCTCGACTCGCTGGCGCAGTACGTCCCCACGGACTCGCGTGAGGCCCAGAGCATCTGCGAACGTGTGAGCCCCCGTCTGTCGCACGCAAACGCTGCCGTCGTCCTCAGCGCCGTGAAGGTGCGTTGGGTCTGCGATTTTTATTGTTATTTTGTGTATGAACCGTTGCTCTTGATGTACACTTTGAAAGCAATTTGGGGGGAGTGTGTGTGGGGTGTGTAGCACTGATGCATGTTGGCTGTGTTGTGTGTGTGGTGTGTAGCACTGATGCGTGTTGGCTGTGTTGTGTGTGTGTGGTTCTGTGTGCAATTGTGTGTGGGATGACTTCTGATATCGGCGACTGTGTGCGTAATGGCAACCCATACAGGTTCTGATGAAGTACTTGGAGGTGATTGACGATGCTGCATTTGTTGCCACGATGACCAAGAAGCTCGCTCCCCCGCTCGGTGAGTAGTGCGACTATCACACAAACAAACAAAAACAAAACAAAAAACCAATCAAAAACAAACACAAACACAAACAAACACACACAAACAAGCAATACATTTACTGCCATTTGTGTTTACTCACAAGGCAATCTCTTTCTACCACATCAACAACCCCAACGCAATGGACAGTTACCCTCCTCTCTGCCGAGCCGGAGATCCAGTATGTTGCACTCCGCAACATTAGCATCATTGTGCAGAAGCGCCCCGAGATCCTGCGCCAGGAGACGAAGGTGTTCTTTGTCAAGTACAATGACCCCATCTACGTCAAGCTGGAGAAGCTTGACATTATGATCCGCCTCGCCGCCGACCACAACATTGCGCAGGTCCTTGCCGAGCTCAAGGAGTGAGTGCTGTTTGTGTGTTTGCCTTTTGTTGCTGATGAACAATGTTGATTTCATTGGTAGCAATGGTGTGTGTGTGTTTGTTGTGTCTCTGTTGCTTGTGTATTCGACTCAATCTTTCAGTTCATTCATAAGCACCGAACGCAACACGCAACATTGAGCTGACACGTGAAACTGAATCGCGGAATGCAACAATGAATCCACCACAACAGGTATGCCACGGAGGTTGATGTGGACTTCGTGCGCAAGTCTGTCCGTGCCATTGGACGCTGCGCCATCAAGATTGAGAGCGCCGCTGAGCGTTGCATCCAGACGCTCCTCGAGCTCATCCAGACGAAGGTCAACTATGTTGTGCAGGAGGCCATTGTCGTGATCAAGGTGTGTATGTGGTGGTTCTCGTGCTGCTGTTAGTGTTGCTTTTGCGTTGGGGTTGTATTTGGGTTGTGTGTGGAAGCGTATCGCGGTTGTTGGTGTGCAGTGTATGGACCTTGTGTGTTTTGTTTCGTTTGTTTGCCTGATTGTGTGCTATTATATGCCTTATATGTGGTTCTAATTGGCGGTCGCGCATCGGTTTATTGACTTGATATGTCAATAGGACATTTTCCGCAAGTACCCCAACCGCTACGAGACGATCATTGGAACTCTCTGCGAAAACCTCGACACTCTGGACGAGCCCGAGGCCAAGGCTGCGATCATCTGGATCATTGGAGAGTATGCGGAGCGCATTGAGAACGCTGACGAGCTCCTCACGTCCTTCCTCGACAACTTCCAGGACGAAAACACCCAGGTGGGATGTTGTGATGTAACATCATTGCTGCTGCTGCTGCTGTTGTTGTTGTTGCGTTGTGCATTATTATTTATTATTCTGTGCAGGTTTCGCCTGTTTTTTTATTATTGCCTTGGCATCCCGCACTCCAGTGGGGTTGTGTGTGAAATATTTGTTGAAAAGACTTTCTGCTAAACCAACCAACCAACCCCAAACATCTGTGTCTTGTCTGCAAAACAGGTCCAACTGCAGCTTCTCACCGCGATTGTCAAGCTCTTCCTCAAGAGCCCCGGCAACACGCAGGAGCTTGTGCAGAAGGTGCTGCAGCTGGCTACGCAGGAGTCGGACAATCCCGACCTCCGCGACCGTGGCTACATTTACTGGCGCCTCCTCTCCACGGACCCTGCCGCGGCAAAGGTGCGTGTTGATGTGCATTGCAACTTGAACTCGCTTGTTTTGTGTGTGCATGTGTTTGGCTCCTGTGAGACGCTTGGTAGGTGCAGAAGATCAGCAGACGAGAAGGTTTGCGTGCGTGTGTGTGGATTTGTTCATCGCATGCATGCATCTATTATGACATTTAAGGTGGTGTGCGTATCTTGTTGTTGAATGCTCCTTCTTACTCAATGGTATTGTGTATTTTGTGATTTTGTCTTGTGTGTTTGCGTGTCGTGTGTGCTGTCCACGCGCAGGCGGTCGTGCTCTCGGAGAAGCCGCTCATTGCAGATGAGACGGACATGCTCGAGAGGTCGCTCCTGGACGAGCTCATTGGGCAGATCTCCACCCTGGCCTCCGTCTACCACAAGCCCCCGTCCACCTTTGTCGAGGGAAAGACTCCCGGCCGCCGCCCGGCATTCCAGCGCCCGACAACTGCAGAGGGGTGCGTGCGTCCGTGCATGCGTGTAATGATTTTGTGTTTGTGCTGTGCTGTTCACCCCTGCCACTGTGGTGCGCATGTTTCCTGATATGTATGGTTAGGGTTCGTGTGCTTTTTTTTTTGTGGTTGTCGTGACGCGTTTGTTCGTCTCCCAATCTGACCTCTCGATCACTCTGTCGATGCCTGTTTTTCTCCATTTGTTTATAACGTAAATACAAACAGCGACAACGAGGACGAGCCCGAGACGAGCGCCGCCCAGGCCGCCGCCGCCCTCCAGTCCCTCGGACTCGGCGGTGCTGGTGGCGCTGCTCCCGGCGGTGCGTATTCCGGCGCCGCCGCACAGCGCAGCCCCGACAACCTTCTTGATCTTGACATTATGGGCTTTGGTGCGCCCGCCCCCACGCCCGTCCAGCAGCATCAGCAGCAGCAGCAGTCGCTCGGTGGATATGGCGGCTACGGCGTGCCCGCGCAGACGGCCGCACCCGTGCAGTCGCTGGACCCGCTCGACCTCCTCGGCGACATTCCCCCTGTCTCTGCCCAGCGCAGTGCGGCGCCTGCTGCGTCGGGACTCGGCTTTGGTGTCGGTCCCCAGGCCGGCGCGTTCGGTGGCGTCTCTGGTGGAGCTCCCGCCGGCGGCCTTGCTGATCTGTTTGGGGTCGGCGGTGCCGTGGCCGCGGCAAACGCCTACGTGCCCACCAAGACGGTGTGGCTGCCTGCCGCAAAGGGCAAGGGACTGGAGATTGCGGGAACATTTTCGCGTCGCCAGGGGCAGCTGTACATGGATATGACCTTCACGAACAAGGCGATGCAGCCGATGAACAACTTTGCCGTCCAGTTCAACAAGAACAGCTTTGCCGTGGCCGCCGGTGGTGCACTCCAGCTCGCGCTCCTGCCCGCCAACCAGTCTGGTGACACGTCTCTGCCCCTCGCCCTCAACGGCCCCGTGCAGAAGATGGAGCCCATTACGGCACTCCAGGTTGCGATCCGCAACAACATTGACGTGTTTTACTTTACGGCGGTGATGCCCATCCACATTTTCTTCACCGAGGACGGCAAGATTGAGCGGAATGCGTTCATGTCGACGTGGCAGGAGATCCCCGAGGCCAACGAGCGCCGCTTTACCGTCAACGGAGTCAAGCAGTCCACTTCGGATGGCATTGAATCGCGCCTCCTTGCCAACAACGTTTTCACCGTCGCCAAGCGGAACATTGATGGCGCTGTGGGTGTTTGTGGATGACATGCAAGATTGCCTGTGTTTGTTCCTGGAATTGTGTGTGTGTCTGTGTTATTGCTCGTCGGCGTTGTCTCTGCGCAATAGCAATAGCCACACCGGGCTTGTAATCCAGCTGTTTCCTATTGCTCATTCTTTACCTTTTCTCATTGTCTCAATTTTTTCTTTCCTTTTTTCTTACTACCTCTTGCCCCTTGCAGGATTTCCTCTACCAATCGGTCAAGTTCACCAACGGCCTCTGGGTGCTCCTGGAGCTCAGCTTCCGTGCGGGATCTGGCACCGCAAACCTCTCGATCAAGTCGCGCTCGACCGAAGTGGCCAACGACATCTACCAGGTCGTCGAGAGCATCCTGCATTAAACCGCCTCATGGCGTTGAACGCAGAGTGTGATTCAACACAACATACAGACACACACACTCGCGCGCGCACTTGTGGGAATGGATCTTGATCTGAACTTTTTTTGCCCCTCTCGCAACGCGCACAGCGACTCTTATTGATAAATATTTGTTTTTTTGTTATGGTCCTTTGCAATTGTCTGGGCAATTCTCATGCTGATTAGGTTAATCTCCGCATGGCTGGATTACTGCTAATATAATCTTCATTATATTTGAACCTGAAAAAACACGTTTCAATCGGACATCTTAAGCACTCACAAAAGGCAATAACGATACGCGCTGGACACACTCTGTGCTTGCTCTATTGGCCACTTATTCTGCCTCGCCACACCGGTTATTTTTCCGTTTTAAAAGTGCATTCATCAAAGCTTAAAGGTAGCAATTGCAGTCATGCACCGTCCACCAATGGGTATTCCATTTCCATAGCAACTGGCGGGTAAGGCACTTCCGATGCGGAAAAGGTACTGAAAATTCACCCTTTTTTCCACTGATTTTCAGTCTGTTTTTTCGAGCGACCCACCTCGAAATTATTGACTTGGACATACCAAAGAACCAACAAATGTGCCACATGATAGGGCTACTTCTCCACAACACACTTACTCTTGGGCTGTAATCTCCCGCCGCAGACCATGCAGAGCAACAAGCGAACTTGTTTTCTGAAACTGCTTGCAAGCGAATGTAGAATTGGCGGTGGCGTCGTATGCATTGTCCCCTTTAATAAGGTCCGTTGCATGATTGAGTGGCACTCCCGACAAAGAAATTGGCAATAGTTCAAACTGGTTTTTGCATCCGTCGAGGGACCGAGCCACATCTTCGTTGGTGCGAGATCGTCCCTCGTGTTTTTTTGTGGACGCACAGGGATGCGTGAAGTGCCTCACTTTTGTTGAGTGCTTTCCGTGCCGCCAAGGGGGCGGGTGACACATGTGCTCCCCGCCACTCTAATCACCACACGAGAACACACATATCGAGTCCCGAGTCATTCGGGCGAATCAACGGGCGTGTATTGGCGAGAAGTAAAGGGCGATTCGCCCGCGTCTGGCCATGTCAGATGAGGAGACAGATGGGCCGCCGGCGCCCGCACAGCCACGCAACAAGCTGACGACTGTGATGAGCTTTGTAAGTGCCATGGGCAGTCTAAAGCGTATTTCGAGCGACGAAGGCATGACGAGAACAGAATCGGCTTCGGATGCAGGGAGCAGTCTTGCCACCGCAAACGCAACGGGAGGTGCTGCTCTTCCGCTGCGGCGTAAAATGTCGTTTATGGCAAAGGTCAGTACCGGCGGAGCGGGGCCCGGCGAGGAGGGGATGCACGAATTGCGAAGAACAAACAGCACAAACGAGTTCTTGAAAAAGTTTTCGCGCAATTCAATGTCGGCGAAAGAAACGAGCACGACTCCGCTTGTCGGCGCCGTCAACATTGTGCGGGGGCTGAAGAAGTGGAGCAAGCGGCGGACACGCAGCATTGCACCGCTTAGTACGGACACGTCCATGGCTGCGCTCGGGGTGCCGTCCGGGGGCGGGGCAGTCGACCCTCCAGCGAACAGCGGCGGATTGGGCGGAGGACTCGGTGCGCGCGATGCGGAGGAAGAGGAGGACGAAGACGAAGAAGATGACGGCCCGATGCCGCCCATTGTCATACCGCACGATAGCACTTTTCTGCTCAACTGGTTGTGGATTGTCGCACTGTTCATATACTACAACTTGTACATCATCATCTTTCGGATAGCGTTTTACGAGGTGAACACGGACAACAAAGCGGCGTTTGCGACGCTCGATTACCTCTGCGATGCGGTTTATGCACTCGATATACTCGTGCGGATGCGCACCGGCTACCTCGAGGGCGGCGTGATGGTTGTGGACCCCGCGAAGCTGCGACAAAACTACATGGTCAATAACCGCATGTCCTTCTACCTCGATCTCGCCTCGCTTATGCCTCTCGACTTTCTGTACATTGGATACGGATTCAAGGCGGTGTTTCGACTGCCGCGGCTGATCAAATCGCACCGTCTCGGGGCATTCTACTTTCGCGTGGAGGCGCAGACAAACTATCCGTTTGTGTGGCGGATCAGTCGCGTCGTCGTCAACATTCTGCTTACGATTCACTGGATCGCCTGCTTTTATTGGCTACTGTCCGAGTCTGAAGGCTTTGGGACGAATCGCTGGGTATACCCAAAGCCGTTGTATGAATTTGCGCCGCTGCGGAGAAAGTACATCTTCTCACTGTACTGGGCGACTCTTGTGCTGACGACGATTGGAGACCAGCCGACCCCCGTGACAAACTACGAGTATTGCTTCACGCTGATGACATACATCATGGGTGTGTTTGTGTTTGCGACAGTCGTCGGTAATATCGGCAACATGATATCGAATATGAACGCGACGCAGGAGGAATTTAAGAGCAAGATGGATGCCATTAAGCAGTATATGCACTACCGTGGCGTCGATGAGGACTTGCAGGTGCGTGTGCATGCGTGTGTGCGTATGTGTGTGTGTTGTGCGTGCGTTTGTGTGTGTGTGTGTGTGTGTGTGTGTGTGTGTGTGTGTGTGTGTGTGCGCAATGCATGCGTGATGTTTTGGTGTGATTGGTACGTGCGGGTATGCTTCATTCCATACAGTCCTGCACAGCACACACACACTCATTTTTCTTCGTTTCGTTCTTTTTCGCCCCTTTCCCATGCCTCACAGAAACGCGTCAAGCGGTGGTACGATTACACGTGGCAGCAGCAGCATGTGCTGGACGAAACCCTACTACTGCGAATGCTTCCAGACAACTTGCGTGCGGACATTGCGTTGCACGTCAATCTCAATGTGTTGAAGAAGGTTCCCATATTCAAGGACTGCGAACCGGGCTTCTTTCGAGGTGGGATTGCGATCAGATCACAATTCGAACGTTGTCGAAAGTGCGTGTGGAGAGTTGTGAATGGGTCGAGTATTGTTATGTGGATGGCCATTTCGTCCTAACTCCCTTCTCCCTTCACACACACACACACACACACACACACACACACACACACACACACACATGCACATGCACACACGTATATATATATATTTCACATGTGCGCAAACACAAACAGACCTCGTGCTGCAGCTAAAGCCTCAGATCTTCTCACCGGGAGACTATGTCTGTCGCAAGGGTGAAATCGGACGGGATATGTACATTATCAACCACGGAAAAGTGGAGGTTGTGAGTGATGACGGCAAGACTGTGTTTGCGACGCTCCAGGAGGGGTCCTACTTTGGCGAGATCTCGGTGCTGTCTCTGGGCAACAGCAATCGACGGACGGCTCACGTGAGGTCGGTTGGATTTAGCGATCTCTTTCAGCTGTCAAAGGCCGATCTGCACGAAACACTGAAGGACTATCCCGAGGCCAGAGGCATGCTAGCCGAGCGCGCGCAAAAGCTGCTGTCGAAGGATTCGTCCAGGCAAACAGCTCCGACAACGGCGACGCTGAGGAGAGACTCGCGCACAGGGAAGTACATTGACCAGGACGCGGATAGTGTGCCTCCGTCGCCGTCGCAGTCGAGGCGAGGAAGCACTATGGATGGCGATGTGCAGGTGGGCATGTGGGCGTTGCGTTGAAAGATGCAATGGCTGTGTGTGTTGTGTGTGTTGTTGTGTTGCGTGGTGTGTGTCGCGTGGTGTGTGTTGTGTGTTGTGTGTTATGATGCATGTTTGTGTCTACAAATGCACACTGTTCACTCTGTGCATCGCATGGTAGAGAAGCCACATTTCATTCTACTGACACCCAATATCCAAACAATCACACACACACACACACACAATGCAAAATTACCCGCAAATACAGACACCCGACGCGCAGCCTGCACACACTTCAAACTCCGACCTCCGCCGGCAAGTGCTCGAGCGCTCGCAGACCCTGCATACAGTTGGCGCGCAAATCGACTGGGAGCGCCAGGTGTCCAGTCTCGTCCGCTCACTCCCACCCTCGGTCGGACTTGCCGATGTCATTCAACGCGTCTGCGCCGACTTTACTGCGTTTCGACCGCAGATCCAGCGCGGATCTGTCACATATGGATCTCAGGACTCACTCGACATTATGTCGCCGCCTCCGGAACGGTCTGTCTCTGTCGTCCGCACCCATGAACAACAGCAGCAGCAACAGCAACTACAACGGCAACTGCAGGCTGTTGCGGCTGGCGTCGGCGTCGGTGCGAGTAGTGCTATGCCAGAGTCCATACTGGCGGAGGAAAGCGAAGTCTCCGCCACATCATCGACCGCGCTCGTCACGGCATCCTCCAATACTGCACCCCAACCACCCCGAAGAGGGTCCGGATCGTCCGGACAGTTTTCAAAAATGCCGACACTCGTTTCCCAGTCATCGGATAACATGGAAACGGACAAGCTTGAGGCTGAGATTCTGGGCGAAGGCGTCACAGAATCCGTACGATCGCCCCCGACTGTCCACGGAGCGGCGCCAACACACGCGCAGGACAGTCACAGTGCGGGACTTGTGTCCTCTTCGTCGTCGCATGGCAGCTGGACTGCCACGACCGCTCCAATCGAGGAGCGGAGGTTGTCTGTATCCGCGGGCGCGTCAATCGCCCCATTCCTCCACCTGCAGCAGCAGCAGCACTCTGATCCCAATCCCGACGGCTCCTATCCGCCCCCAAGCCCCCGTCGTATGTCGGGATGGAGTGGAATCCGACGGCCGTCCGTCGCCGCGGGTCATGATGACGAGACGGACTCGTCACCTGCTGGCGGCACACCAAAATTCACGCGCAGTCCCGCCCCACACAAGCTGCCGCCGCTGGAGGATGCACACAAGGCGTCGACGGTGGCGCGTGAGGACGATGTGGGGACTGTGGTGGTGGAGGTGGAGAGGGATGTGTGAGACGCACTGTGCGCGTGCGTGCGCAATGTACACACTTCTGTATTGTTGTATTGCTTTTGTGACTTCAAGTGGAATTGTGCATACCGTCTCTTGTGACACTACCCCGCCATGGATGGATGATGCTTTTTAATTATGGCATTTTGCGCTGCTTTTCCTCTTTTATATTGCGGATATTCTGTTTTTGCGTTTTTCTTGCGTTGCTGCGTTTGCCTTGTACCCGAGTGTGTCATCACGCTTGCTGCCGCACACACCCCACACCCCACACACACACTACGTTGAGCACATGCATGCGCATGCCCTCAATTTCGGGCTATGAAATCCCTATTGTCGTCTATGACAGTCTCCTACGTGATGCACAGCTATCCACCAATCGCATCCAGACACTTTTCATTAGTCGCTCCGGCGGTTATTCGTTACAATAGGTCGTAGAAGTAGTCCAGCCCTGACGACGTCAAGTAGTGAGGACATTGAATTCAGAAAAGGCAGAATGTTGCTCCACATGTACTGTTTCTCTCCGGCACGCGCGCGCACACACATACACGCATACGCATACACACGCTACACACACGGACACACACACACACACAACGCAGACCCACCTTGCCCAACTTCCCACAAGGACAGGCCAAGACCTCTCTTGACGGCAAGGTCAATGCGCTCCGAAAGCGATTTCAGGGAAGGATAAAAGACCTTATGCCCCACACCCGATTCCCTACAGCAGTCGTCGTTACATGGATTTAAGGTAGTGTCCAATGGCACACAGTACAGGATAGGACAGTACTCAGTGTGTATATGTGTGTGTGAGTGTGCACGGGAGTATGTATGAGTGTGTGTGTGTGTGTGTGTGTGTGTATGTGCATGTGAGTGCTTGTGTATCAACGAGAAGCATCCTCTGCTTACCTGTAGGATACGGCATGTTCTTTTGCCTTGTCATCCCACACAAACGCACATCGGTGCTTTGTAAGCAGCTCAAGAAAGCGCGTCCCCAAAATAGCCTGGATAAAAATAGTGCAGGCACATTGCACGATATGGAGACAATCAACAGCAGTTGGCACGCAAAGAGAATATTGACGACACGAAATTCACACACACACACACACACACACACACACACACACACATACACACACACACACACACACACACACACACACACACACA
>CALSCR010000964.1:0-21166 GCA_943704495.1 Pigoraptor chileana
TGTCTCTGTCTCTGTCTCTGTCTCTGTCTCTGTCTCTGTCTCTGTCTCTGTCTCTGTCTCTGTCTCTGTCTCTGTCTCTCTATGTTGGAGTCTATGGACTTATGCCGGAGACGTTTTGAGTATCGAAGTGTCCATGCGCACAGTGCCCAAGAGACTGACGTGAATTCTAAGCATCTCTCTGTGATGCACTCGGTCCTTTCTACTTTGTCGATGGGTTTGTATGTAAATCGTTCTAAGTCTCTCTCTTGTCCTTATACTTCCACGTATCAGGTCGTCATTACCGATTACCCTTCCGGTGACATTGTGTCCAACATCCGGGCGAATGTGGACCACAATTTGGAGGCAGTGCTGGCGGCGCGGTGTGCGATCGGCGGTCATGTGTGGGGTTCCCCTCTCGACGACGTCTTTGCGTGGGTATTGAGGACATGCTTCACTTGAATCGCCGAGTTTTGTTGGCATGCGTGAACTGTGGTTGCCGAGACGACATAGGGGCGACTGGTGTCTCGTTTTTACTCATCAGAACTAAAATATTGTGCTGTGTGTAAGTTTGTGTAATTTTGTATTTGTGTGCGTATGCTTGTGCTTGTGTTTTGTGTCCACGCACTGACATCCATGTGTATTAATCTCTGCTATATGTACACTCGTCTGAGAGTGCAGATTGCTCCCTGCGGATGCGCGTGCACGTGATCCTCAGGAAGGAACGGAGAGTGCATACGGGGGTGCGTCATACGGCCCCTTTGACGTCGTTTTGATGGCCGACACAATGTGGCTTCCAAGCGAACACGCCGCGCAAATGCTCACCGTCAAGCGAGCTCTCGCAAGAAGCGGAACTGGATATGCGCTGTTTGCCGACCACACGTGCGACGGCGGGGCCTTTGCCTTTGTGGACAAGGCACGTGATGTAGGCCTGACTCCAACCCATGTGACTACCATCAAAGTGCCTGGGGCGTGGGGCGAGGACGCGAGCTTTGAGTCGGGCGATTTTCGCACGGAGTGCAAACGCACTGTGCACGTGTATGAACTGCGCCACGATCTGTCGCGATGATGCTCGTGCGATGCCTCCTCCACGTGTTGATGACGGTGGGTGATGCATCGTGCATTTACAGTCGCCCGAATTCCCACTATCGTGCACACTCGCACGCACACGCAGATGCACACACGCAGATGCACACACGCACACGCACACACGCACACACGCAGACGCAGACGCAGACGCAAACGCAGACGCAGACGCACACACACACGCACACGCACACGCACACGCACACCCCCCCCCCCACACACACACGCACACACACACATACACATACGCACACACACACGCAAGCGCACACGCAAGCGCACACGCACCCGCACCCGCACACGCACATGCACACACACACACACACAAACAAACACACACGCATACACACACGCACGCACACGCACACGCACACGCACACGCATACGCACACGCACGCGCTACTCACATACTCACACCCACTAACGGCATGTGAGATCACTGATTTCACTGCGGCACTCACCATCAGTGAATAACCCACCCATTGCCCACCGATTTCCCACATTCACTCGTGTGCCTCAGAAAGCACTGCAAAAGTGTTCGCTCTGATTGCGCCGGGAAAAGCTGTCAAAAGGCACATCTGCCACTTCAGCCTTCATGCGGCGACGCTGACGGCAGCAAGACAGCATAGGCAACAAAGCCCGTCCAGGGGGGTCCGCACGTATGTCCTCGCCAACTCATAATCTAGGTCTCCATGTTGAAGATATTGCGAGATGCACTGGTGCACCGCGGGACAAGGCCGCCTGATAAGTGATTCAATCAAGACTATTCCGATCTGCACTCGATCTGTGCCGGTTGCGACTGGCACGGCTCGGGTGAGCGAATGAAATCATTTTGAAGACATAGCGTTGAAACAATGCCATTGTTGCATCATAATAGGAGTCGCAACAGCTATATGGGCCACTTCTGATTACTGAGGTCGCGGCGAGGACTACTTCCTCCTGATCTGGGACTTTGTTTCCAAGCCACACCACGTGATCCACTACGTTAATGACAATAATAATAAGGATACGTAAATGCAGGAGGGGTAGTGAGGACCAGTACCCGTGGTAAATGCCAATGGGAAAAGTGAGTGGCGAGATTGTTGTTACCTAGCCCTAACCCTAAAACCCTAACCCCACCGGCATTCCAGGGTACCCTGGCTCGGGGACTGTTAGTTTGAAAGCCGAACCAAAAACAACACACAAAAGCAACGCAAAGTCAATTCAATCGACGGGTTTGTCCCGATGGACTTCAATACACAACACCCTGTCTGTGCAAGTAACACACGGCTGCCTAATAATCAGTATATGTGCACCCGTGCCACACACATATTCACCCCAATCAGATCTTCTGCGCGCACTTTCGCCTCTCTGCACAAAGATGGCCTCTGCAGTTGTGCTGTATTACGAAACTCAGCAGTCGCACGAACAGTGCTGCTGCGGTTTTGGGAGTCTTCCAACAGAAATCGTCGACCGCCACGTGGTGCCCTACTTGAATCGATGCGACATCGCACGGCTGAGTGGCGTCGCGCACTCTGCGTCGCATCCTGTGGAAGCATCGCGGCCTCTTTCTTCTGCGGTTAGAGCACGCGCTCAAGTATGCGGAGTCACCCGCCTTTCGCGCGTTCATTCATGCCGACATTCCTGTTGCAAAACTTTGCTTTACTCTGCCGTGTCTCAGCGTCGGGCTGTCGGACACCTCGCCGCAACTAGCGGAGAGCGTTGTTGAGAGACGCAAGTTGAACTTAAGCGATTCGTCGTTCTCTTACAGAAGCACGTACGGAATCCGGGATCTGAGTATTTTTGCAGACATTCACTCGCTCCTTCTGCAGCACTCCCACTTCGTGACGGACGTCTCCCCCCTCAGCCGCCTCAACACCGTCGCCCTCTCGTCTTGCGATGCACTCGTCGGCGTCTCTCCACTGCGAAATGTCCCACACGTAGTTGTGGCCAACTGCGCCCTTGTTGTCGATGTGTCTGCGCTCGGGAGCGCGACGTCTTTGAGGCTGTATAGCCTTCCTCTACTGGACGATGTGTCATGTCTCGGCACTGTCAAGGACCTGTCGTTGCGCCTGTGCGACGGTGTCAGCACTGGCATTGCTGCACTCGGCCGCGTGCACAAACTGGAGATATCGCACGCATTATGGTTGACGGACGATGTGCTTGCGTTGCTAGGCGACGTGCACACGCTGTCGATCGACTGCTGCGGCAACGTCTGTGACCTCGCTCCACTCTCGCGTGTCCACACACTCGAACTTGTGCGTTGTAACTCTGTGTTCGATGTCAGCTCCTTGAATGCCACATCTCTTACCATGGAGGAGTGTGAATCGCTTGACTCGCTGGATGGATTGATGCCGTGCCATCTCACAATCTACGAATGCCCGCATTTGCGTGACTATTCGGCGCTTAACCAGTTTCCTTCCGTGAAGATCCAGTACCAGCGCGTGCTAGACTTGTCGATGGTTGGGAAGATCGACTCACTCACGCTCAACAACTGCACATTCGCCCAATACCAAGACCCTCTCACGCACGTCATCAATCTGACAATCGAGAACGACTTTGACTTTGAATCGGAACTGGACGATGAGACGGATGGCAGCCCTGATGTGTCTCCGCTTCTCGCCGATCTCACGCTGACGCAGTCCATCACGCTAGAGAACATCACACTCGTGCCGGTCGACTGCACTCACCTCGCTCACGTGCCGAAGGTCACTCTCACTAACTGCGTGCTGCGACATCCTGGCGCGCTGAGATTTGCAAGGCAGCTGACTCTCTTCCTATGCGAGCTTTCGGAAGACGACCCACTCGAAGACCATCCGCACGCATCGGACATAATGCGACTCACCTTTGACGTCGTCCCGACGCTCAATGTGAGCGATTGCACGTTCATGAAGGACGTGCGGCGAATGATGGGGGCTGCCCGGCCTTAAATTAGGGCGTGGACTTCTCCCAGCTGCGCACGTTGTGTGTGCATGTATATGTGCGCAGGCAATTGTGTGTGCAGTCTATGTTATGGGCCACACTCACAACGTAAGGGTCAGCCCAAATTGCCGTTTGAATGAATACAGGGTGACTGACTGCATGCCCGCTCCCCCATTGTTTAGTTTAATTAGTTCAGAGTGTTTCGGCCTGTTGCTCGTGGCACAGTCCGCCGTCAGACAACACAGCAACGTCAATCATTACAGCTAAAAGGGTGAGAAAGAGTTTATTTGCACCGTAAGCAATAGTGGGTGTTTACAAGCAGTGGTGTTGGCGGGCTCACATGACACGCTTACTCGGGTCCTAGCGGGCGCTGCTGCGGCTGCGGGAACGTGGCCGTGTTCGCCCCGCGTGTCAATGGCGCTGCAGATGATAATACAGGGGGTGCAGTGCGGGTACAGTGCGAGGTGCACAAGAGTGAATGAGTTAAATTGATGGTCAAAAACAGCCTCCATGGAATACTTTAATTCCATCGTGGAGCCCCATTGAAGCAATACAAGCCCGGCATTTCGCCGTCGCCGGAGAGGCAGTCGCCATCCGTGCCATTGGTCACACGACTGATACCACGTGCCTCTGGTCACACGACTGATACCACAAGCCTCTGGTCCCACGACTGATACCTCTGGCCACACGACTGATACCACGTGCCATTGGTCACACTGGTGCATGGCAGCATCCACAATGGACAGCGGCATGTAATATCGGCCCGCCACGACACTTTACACATATGCATGTAAGCGCACTTGGCGCAAACAGTGGTTATCAATAAACCCACCGGCACCAGGGAGCGGCGGCAGAGTGGCGGCGCAGACAATGTTATTGTCTCGATTATCTGTCACATATTGTCCTGATCCATCTTTTACCATGGCAACAAGCGACTTCGTGCTGTCAAAACATGCAACATGCCAACGCACGGTTAAGATCTTCGTGTTCGAATACCAGCAGCCCCGCCAAGACAACACACACACACACACGCACACGCACAAACACACGGCGAACCCCCATCCACGCAAGCACCAGTACCCACACGTTGTTGTATGACACGAGCGTGTACGAATACTCGTCAATGTTTAGGCACGAAGGCGCGTGGACAGTCGAGATGACATCCAGCATGTACCGCTCCAGCAGAGTGCGAGTCGCAGAGGCCACTACAAAACGTATCCAGTGCGGTGTATTATAACAAATGCGAAAACACAATAAACAATGCGATATCAAAACAGTGTTCAGTCAATTTGCAACCGTGAAATCGGTACTGCGATTAGCATAAATTGTTACTGCGATTGGCATGAATTGTTACAGCGATTGTTACTACGCTTGGCATGAATTGTTACTACGATTGGCACGAATTGTTACTACGATTCAGTGACATGAATTGTTACTGATTGACATGAGTTGTGACTGCAATTGCAATCAGGCGAGGCAGCCAGCCAATCACTGTGCACCCGCCCGACCCATAATACAGAAAGAGATGCGATAAGCTGCTTACGTGTCTCCGAGACGTAGAAGCGGACGAGGCCCACGGGAGAGAGAGTTGCCACAGGCCCACACACAATTTCGTGCGCGATTGGAGCGCCCAGACTGGCGCTGTCCCTGTCGGTGTATAATAGCAGTGTGGTCGTGCACACTGAAGTGAGTCGGTGTACCGCGGATTGGACAGTAGCTTTGTGAATCGCCAGATAAGCACACATGTCAACACTCAAACAGGCATTTGCATTCAGACGATTATGTGACTGGTTGTGTGCGAGGTTATGTGTTGTGCATGCGTGTATGTGTGTCTTGATGTGTGTAGTGTGCGCCCGTGACTGTGTGCAATTGCATTTTTCACAGTTTGTCTGTCACAAGCATACTTACGATCCGTTGGCAAAGGGATCCGCAAACACAGAGTTCATGACGTTGAAGTGGACGTCCGTGGACATGAACACAACATTCGATATGTTTTGGTCCCGAATGAAGCCGAGAATTTCCTCGCGCTCGCTAGGATATCCTTCCCATCTGCGGGCCATAGTATCAGGTATTAATAATGTACATGTGCAAATAATAATAAAAATAAAAAAATTATGTACATGGCAAATAAAATAAAAAAATAGATATAAAAAAATAAATAATTATTAAGTACATGGCACTGAAACAAACGCAATCAAACAAGCACGAGAACACCCACAGCCCGTCGCATGAATCAGGAAAGCCAGGAAATAGAGTCGATTGATGCAGACAAACAACAGGCAACCAAGACATAATCAAATTGAGTCATGCGAGCAAAGAGACAACGTCACACTCGTACTGTGTGATACTGATAGACGGGAAATAAATAGAATTGGAGCGCGCCTCCTGGCGATCCACGTCGATACCCACCGGTCGTATGGGTAGAACAGAAAGTGTTGGATGGGTACTTCATTTGCAATGAGTTTGTAAACTGCGGTGGAATTCTTGAGGGAGTCCTTCAGCCACCGTTTCTGCACACGACCGAGGTATGTGCGGTTCTGGCTCTTCAGTGCGGCGGCGCAGGCGGGGATGGGCTTGCGCACGGCGTCCAGATCGACGCCCTCGAATGCATCGGTGAAAAAACTGGCGATCGACAGGATTTCGTTTAGCGGGCCCTGATTTAGGCAGATAGAGCGTGTGTGTGTGTGAGTGTGTGTGAGTGCGAGTGATTGCGCGTGCATGTGGGTATGCGCATGTGCGTAGTGTGTGAGTGGTATGAGTGCGTGATGCGCGCGTGTGTGTGTGTGCCTGCGCGTGCGTATGGGTGTGCTTTTGTTTTGTCTTTGGCAATGTGTCGTTCAGTTGCGCCATCATTGCCATGCGCTCATCTCATTCAGTTACGGTGCATACCCACAAACAGATCGTCGAGCACGCTCTCGGGCACAAGGGGAAATGGGTGCAGCAGAACTCCCCCCGTTAGTGTGTTGGATGAATTGCCGGCCACTACTTTGCACGCCTCTTGTATCGCCTGCAATAAAGGAGCCGTGTGTTGATGCCACACGCGCGTGAGAATGCAAAGGGTGGGTGTTTGAAGACAAACACCTAATTCAGCTTTTGCGCAGGAAGCACTCACCAATGTGTCGATTGTGCGACAGGACCGCTCGTCAAGCACAAACACTTCCACGTCAGATCCCCACTTGAACGAGCGATATGCGGGCTCCACAAGACAGTCGGAAAAAGCACTGCTGTCCGTGTTGTTGGGAAACGTAACTTCCCGCAGCACGCGATGTGCATCATCCGGGATGGTCGCGTGTGCACCCGGCGACGTCTGGTTATTGTTGTTGTGTGAGGCATTCGAGCTCTGTGGGGATACAGGCACAGGCAATCTGTGAATAAAAGGAGGCCAAGGCACGTGATGTAAACAATGAAAGAATTTTACTTACCCTATCATGCAATAAACGTGCGCACAACAACTCCATCTTCCAAGGAAAGACAAAGCAAAAGCACAAACTCCCGATTCCCGACAGAGAGCATAGCGTCAACATATACAAGCAGATACAGCAGCACCAGCAGAGGACTCACCGTAGGTTCAGCTGCAGTCGTGATGGGCCAGTATGAAAGAAATGCTTTGCGCCCGTTGTAGATCCGCAATATCTCCGACGCATTATTTTGCGTGTGCTCGTTGAAGTTGTCTGCAACCTCGTGATCGTCCCACTGCGCATACACGGACGTTGTGGAGACCAGCCGCTGTAGATTGGTGTAATTGCGCGCCTGTTTATACGATGTGTAGTAGTCGGCAGCCGTGTAGTCTTGGACCCCTGCGATACGCTGTCGGGGCTCTGAGTCGCCATATATGGTATCCTACGGGACGCAGAATGGCCAATTCAGGCACACCGGAGATGTTATCGCTGCATTTGTGCAGGATGCTCGCCTTTTTCGTTCCAATGAGGTGCACATCGACATCACATGAAACATTCGAGACCGCATGAAACAGCGAACAAACACACCCACACACACACATATGAAGGCAGAGGCAGGACACCAGTGGGGCATGGTAGCAGAGAAGTGCCCCCCAGTTCATCGCCGTGACATCAATGTGTTTTTCGGGACACTCCTCATTGCCGTCTCGAAGTGGTCAGGCAACTCAAGAAACTAGCCAGTCGAAACACGCACCCCGAGATACACAAAGAAGTCTGGTTGATCAAGGCTCGCCTGGCCCAGCGTCTCGAAGTAGTTGTAGTATGGGGTACCATCGGGGAGGCGGAAGCCATCGCTGTCGCCGCTGAATGCAAGCAGAACCGGCCGCGATGAATTCGATGCGGGGGCGGTGCGAAAGTGGCCCACGTTGCTCTGCGAGTGTGTGTGTGTGCGTGTACATGTGCGCGTGCGCATGTGTGTGTGTGCGTGAGTTCGAGTTCGGTTCGGTTTGGGATCGAAGGCAATTTCATGCAAATGCGTGAGAGAGAGAGTGTGTGTGTGTGTGTGAGTGAGTGAGTGAGTGAGTGAGTGAGTGAGTGAGTGTGTGTGTGTGTGTGTGCGCGAGTGTGTGTGTGCGTGCGAGTGTGCACACCAATTGCCCGTCAGTTAGTCTCGCTATTTTGGGCGACTTATGCCCCTAGTATGGCACTATAGCACAAGCCCTATCAATCACAACAGCCCAAACAGAACAAAATATAATGAACAGTCAACAACTCACCCCCTGGGTTCCCACTCGAAACTGGTAATAATAGTTGGAGCCCGCAGTCAGATTGTACACTCTGGCGTGGATAGTGTTATCCATTGACGGAGATGCCGTCACATTGTCCAGCCGCTGCGCAAGGGTTAGATTGCCATCAGCGCTAACAGAGTGATTCGCGAAAATGAGCAGCGAGACGACGCTGCCGTTGATGCTGCACCGCGTCCATACACTCGCGGCGGTATCTGTTACATCTCCACTTGCAACGCCGTAGTCGAAGGGTGGCGCGTATGGGGCCATGCGCTGCGCCACAGCCAAAGCACCGCAGCCCGCGAGAATCGCAAGCCAGACGACGAGTGGGGAAACGGACATTTTGCGAACGTAACGCAGGGCATCGATGTGGGCTGTGTGCAAAGTGAGCATCTTTTACAAATGACGTGGGGTTTGCACTGCCAAACAATTCGTTTTGATGGACTATCTACACCATATTTAATCTATCATCTCATCTGGTGTTACTGAGACTGATATGCCCGGTTTGAAGACGACGCCCAAACTACCCCGGCGGATCAAGAATAAGGAAGGAAAAAGTCGCGTGCGGAGTCCATCGCGACCGAAATATGAGGCCCCGAATGAATGAGGTGCACACAATGCATGTGTGTGTATGTGTGCGAGTGCTGGCTCGTATTCGTATGTGTGTGTGTAGACCGAGTGAAGAGAGATAAATTGAGGATGAAGGGCAGGTAGCCCACTGCGAATGGCGCGCATTCCAAGCGGTCACCGCATTTTTAGATTTGTTGACCAGCAAAGTGACGAGTCCAAACCCCGAGTTCAATACAATGCGCAGGCATCAACCCACAGTGAGGGAAGCACTATCATACCCCCACGCCAAAGTCAATCATTACTCGATGCACACGTACTATTTGTCACACACACACATCTACGGACCGAACCACCAGAAGACACGGTCCCGAGTCGAGAGTCAAGCCAGGTGACGTCAGACATTTCAAAGTTACCGAGATCTCGGCCGAATTCAAACGGGGCGGCATTGACAGGTGTTGACAAGGGGGTCAGCTGTGATTGGTCGACTGAGGCGCCCCGCCCGTCCGCCATGGAGCCCCTCCCCCAGCCACACGGCCTATCCGCGATACAATGCCATACAAATGCCCCACACATGACACGGTGCCAGTGCGATACAAAGTGCGATACAAATGGAGCTCTAATTGCTCGCGAATGGAATATAAATATGGAATGTGTATTGAATTAATTCTCGTCCCCACCCACCGTCTGCCGAGAAACAGGCAAGACTCAGCCCTCCTCCGGCGCCGGGTGTCGGCCAGCCATGATTGCATTCAAACGGCCCAATCGTCACATGCACAATCGCCGCGCTGATCAGCCCAACACACACACACACACACACACACACACACACAGTCACACACTCTCACACACCCTTTCTCTCTCGCTCTCTCTCTCGCGCAAGCACAGACTCACGGCACGGTTCCGCCCCAAGCACAACAGGTCGCAGTACCGACATCATCGCCCACTACCGTCTGAGATTAGACTGTAAAAAAGAATCTACCTGACACAGAAATAAATTATTGAACCTCTTTCGATCAGAACCGGTACTTCATTGCTTCAGTGATCCTTCACCTCTCCAGTCAAAAGCCGATCGCCAGGGAATGGTGGCCACACGTGCAGTCTCAGCTGCGCTTGTTGCCAGTGCAGTGCTCATAAGCCTTGCTCTGGCCGCACACGCCTCCCCTTCAAACGAGCAACGTCTCACTCGTCGGGACGGGAAGCAGTGGGTCGTGGCGACATACGGCGAGTGCAGCGCAATGTGCAACGGTGGCATCAAGTCCCCTGCCACATACGAATGCCGCGATGCGACCGGCGAGAATGTGCTTGACAGCTCTGAGTGCGAGCTGGTGAACAAGCCGCTGGAGAATGTCGCCTGCAACCAGGAAAAGTGTGCGTGGCAGGAGGTTGGGGATCCCACATGCACCGGCGTCTGTGGAGTTGGTTTCAAGATTATGTCGTTTGCGTGCTTCAGCCCCTACAACAAAATGGCGGTGAGTTGTCAACACGTGATGCAGGTGATGTCGCATGCCAGTTGTTATAGCCTCACCTATATCGGATCATCAACGGCTGCCTGAAATCACTGCTCGAATATACGACGAAGCGTCTAATCCTGGTCTGATTTGCATTCCACCGCGGTTCCACACTGTCTTTCTATTGTCTCACAGGCCGTCGATGATAGCTTGTGCACTGGCGAAAAGCCCGACTCTGTTGCTGCGTGCGACCTTGCTGCATGCACGTGGTCTCCCGTATCCTCCGGAGAGTGCAGCGCTCCCTGTGGCGGAGGCACACAGACTGTCGCAGGCTTCGAGTGCCATGACGCCAATGGCGAGGTTGTTGAGGCAGAAAACTGCGTGTCTGTCACAAAGCCCGACACCAAAACAATGGACTGCAACGAGGATCAGTGCTTGTGGATGCCGACCGATGACGAGTCTGCATGCATGGGCGTGTGCGGCAAGGGCTCCAAGACAATTGCGTTTGTGTGCACCACACCCTACAACGACACGGGAGTGGTGGGTGTCGCGTCATGTTGTGTCGCCATTCCCACTTTGCTTAATATTTATCATTCAATCATTCATCGGTTGGTCCGACACACTCGTGTCGATAGTATGTGCGATAAACACTCATATCATCCTCTTCCCCTCCCCTCCCCCCGCCCCCCAACACACACACGCACACGCACACACGATCACATTACTTTGGCATTGGCAGGCTCTTCCGGAGGAGTTGTGCAAGGACGAAATGCCCGACACCACGGTCACTTGCAACCTCGATGTGCCCTGTGTGTGGTCTCCCAGTGCCTACGGCGCGTGCGATGCGCCCTGCGGGGGGGGGGTCCAGTCTGCCACCGAGTACACGTGCCAGACCCCCGCCGGTGAAGACATTGACGAGGAATATTGCGACGTTGACAATCAGCCCGAGGAAGCGCCCACGCGCCCTTGCAACTCCGAGGCCTGTATGTACAAATACGGCCTCTACGGTTCGTGCAGCCGTTCATGCGGCGAGGGCACAAAGAAACGCACTGCAACGTGCATTGAGCCGTATGGTTCGAAAAAGGTGGGTTAACTTTGACCGTGTGTCGACGCCGCTTAGCCTCACTTGCCACATTCCACAGACATGCCATCAGATGCGTTCAGTCAACTGCTGCATCTTGGCTTTCAAACGTCCGTTTTCTCGCTTCCTGACCAGCCTGTTCTCATGCCCTCTCCGGCGCTCTCCCCGAATTCAAACGCAGGTCGACGACTCATTCTGCGACAGCCTCGGCAAGCCCGTCCTGTCCACCAAGTGCACGGGCACGAACTGCGGCACGTGGAGCGCTGGCGACGACTGGTCTGCCTGCACGTTGGAATGCAACGGTGGACAGCAGACAAACAAGTTTGAGTGCCGCGATGCAAACAAGAAGGTCCTTACTGACAGCCGATGCCTCGGCCCCAAGCCCGCCGACCTGAAGCGCAACTGTAACACCGGGGCGTGTGCGTGGGTTGTTGATACCTCGTCAGCGTGCAGCAAGAGCTGCGGACCTGGCACGCGCACCGTCACTTACAGGTGCAACAACCCCAACACAAACGCAAAGGTGAGAAACAAATTGCACTAATCGCGCTCATGATCACCAGTCAGATGAATGTACGCTTTTTGAAATTTCGTATGTGTGTATGCGTGTGAGAGATGTAGAAAGAGAGTCATAGAGCGAGAGTGTGAATTGAATTGAGTGGTCAGATGTTGGGTGTATTATGAGCGTGCGGGAAGACTCTGGAGCGTGCGGCTCATTCTATTACAGCAGCTATTGCCATGCTTTCATAGAACAATGGCCTGTTGAGCACGCCACTACTTTCACTCATCGCTGCACACCTTGCCATGCATATGGATGCGTAATATATCCCAGGCAACGAGCGAGAAGTCGTGTCTTACCGCGAAGCCCCCGACAACGCTCCCTTGCGTCAACAACCCTCCCTGCAGCTATGCCTGGAATGTCACCGGCTATGGTGCGTGCAGCATCGAGTGCAACGGTGGCACTCAGAAGCCCACCACATTCGTGTGTGTTCAAAGCACCGGAGGCGTTGTGAGCAGCACTCTCTGCGCCGGGAAGCCCAAACCAACCGCCACCAAGGCGTGCAATACCGCAAAGTGCCAATGGATCGTCGCCAAGCGCGGCGTATGCAAGGTTGTCCCAGGTGGCAAGAAGATGCAGACCGTCACATACTCGTGCAATAATCCCAACGCGAAGAAGCCGGTGAGCGTGCGTCCGTTGTGTCGAATGTAATGCACATCCAACACAGCATTGTATCTGCCATTTGTTTGTCAAAGAGGATATCACATTCGCGCAATTTTGACGCCTTGTTGGTTTATTATGGCTTTGATATGTTCTGCAGGCAACCAAGAGCACGCTCTGCCTTTCCCCCAAGCCTCCTGCATCTGTCCCCTGCAAAAGCATCATTGCGCGTGATTCAGAGGAGGCCGAAATGTCACCCGAGGCATAGACATTGTTGTCATCGCTCTCCGCGCACGCGTAACATAAAAACAGTACAATATTTGCTTGATTGGCTGCATCAAAGTGGATATTCAAGCCGTCGTGTTTCTTGAAAGTCTCGCTGGTACTATCATCACGATGGTGCTGCTCCGAAAACCCAATGAAAAGCTCACACGAGCGCATGTCAGTGAGTATCACTTATGTTCTTCTTGTACATAGCTTGACGTGGGGCACGTGGCGTCAAAACAAACGAGATATCGGCTGATTCGATGCCCCAATGGGGAGACTTCGCCCAATTTGGTAGTGTGATTGCCAATTAAAGCGCGGAGAGGCAGGGCGGCACTGACGCATACTGGCGCGCACACACCGACACACACACACACACACCGACAGAGACGCACACACATACACTCTCACTCACTCACTCACTGCCGGCGACCGAGAGACTTCACGCCTATTTGAGTTAATTCATCAGACTAGACAGTACATCGATCGGCTCAACTAGAGATGGTTGGTTGTGGGTTTACGCTGAGTTACCGTCAGAGCCGGTTTCAGACTTCCAACCACACTTGTCGCGTCTGATTAGCCAAAATGGTATTCATTAGGGACTGTGCCCGCGCATTTGGTGTCGCGGGCATCTGGCTTTGTGTCGTCCTGGTGCTTCATTCGATTTCGGATGCATCAGGTTAGTGTCTCTATTATAAGAGCGGAGTGAGAATGCAATAGCCGGCTCCGGCGATGCTACAAACAACGAGTCACAAAGCTGCAGTCAGACTGTGTAGCAAGTCGGCGCAGGCCAGTCAGTGTCAACTGGCTGAAATGACTTCTACTCGTCAAGTCATATCAGTTACAAAAGTGACATGAAGACGGAGCGCTGACGTCTAATTCAAAGTGCTACATGTGTCACTCGCTCTTCTCGTTTTTTAAATCCAAACTGTGAGCAGCAAACCCTGGACATTCGTCTACATGTTTCTCTCTCTTCTCTTTTTTCTAAACTTTTTTATTTTATTATTATTTTCCAATTCAAACTGTGAGCAGCGAACCCAGCACCCGCGTTTGGCATGCTCGTTGGCGGGCAAATCGACCTTGCTTGTGTAACGTCAGAGCCGCTTGGACTCGTTACTCCGAAGACAACCACCGACAGGTCGGGACCGGGGCTCACTTCCGTCCCTTTCTTTCGTTGCCATGCAATTCAAGAGCTTGGATCGAGCCAAGGCACTTACATCACGTGCACTGGAAAGTACTTGGCAAAGTCTATAGAAGACACCAACGCGATTCTCACTTATGAGTTTGAAGGTACCACTGTCGACGACAAAGCGCGCCTGGTCATCGCCATCACAGGATATTCAGACGTCAGCGTGAGTTGTTTTTATATCCGGACTGCAGTGTCCGGGCTGTGCTCCGATCCCCTCATGCATACTTAAGTTTAGATTGCGCTAGTCATCGCCACGTGTGAGTCATGCGTTGAGAAGGTCGCCGAATATGGGCAATGCAATTGGAATTGATAGGCCTGGTCTCAGCCTCAGAAGGAAATGGTTGCAATCTGCCGACATGCCTTATGCGGCACACCGGGAGACTTTACTCGGTGGCGGTATTGAATTGCCTCGAGTCCGGAGACCAGGCTGATGAAAGGGCCGGCCGTTTGATCCATGTGCCCCTGCACTTTGGCCGGATAAAACACTTCGGTGGCCGGACTGGCTTTGAAGTCCAGCTCAGTCTGACTTGTCTGGCAGTTATACTTTTGATGTATGCTTGCAAGCACTGGCATAATTTCTCCTGATCCATTCACTGATGTGTTTTGATCTATGTATATATTTCAATCGATATTATTCTTCTACTTTCTGCGCACAGATCAAACTGTCCAAAGAAATGGGGAACGAGCCTGGCGCAATTGAGATTGCATCGTGGTCGCAAAGGGGGTTCACTGGTGACGGTCAGGCCTATTCGGACACAAATAAAGACCTCGGCCACTCGGATCATATGGCGTGCCGCGCAACTCTCCGTGCATTGAGCTCGCCGTGGGAGGATAATGTCCGTAGCTAAGCCGAGCTGTTCGAGCGTTGCCCCTCGTGCACTGCCAGGCACGGCTGGCCAAAGCTGGTCTCTTCAGACTCAGCGGAAGTTCTGTGAGAATGAAGTCCTTCAGTGACGAAATGCCAGTCTTCTTAACGACGCTACCAACCGGCGGCGCCGGCAATCTGTTTTGGATCGTACTAATATTACTAGATGTTCATCTGCGCGTGCTAACATTATGGCCGATACAGTGGTGCTTGATGGGTTTGCTACTGAACTATGATGAACTGTGATTTGACAGGGAAGGTACTACTCGCTTCTAGATCATCATGGAATCTGATCGCCGACGTAGATGCGGTTCCTAAAGTGCTATAAAACTTGTCATCGTCAACTCCTGGATCCGGCTCCGACCCGGACTCGGACTGCACTGACGCGATCGGTGCCGGTGTCCGAGGCAAAGCGGGACGCTTGAGCACTGAGCCGGCCGATGTACTGTGATGGGAGGCTTCGGCTCGGTTGCAGTGCGCCGTTCATGTGCTCTTTCGCGGGAAGCCCGGGAAACGGCCCGAGTTTTTGCAAGTGAATCCGTTCTGACCAAGGGCAGTACCCTTGGTTCTGACGCTGTCGGTCGGATGGTACATAGTGCCAAGTACAACGACCCTTGGCAGTACTGAGCCCGGCGCCTTTTTTTTCGTTTTGGGTTGGCAGCCGGCTCCAGGTGCTAGCAAGGGTACTGCACCCTTGGGATATGGAAGCTGCCCTCCAAATTAGGATAAAATGCCATTATATTACCAAAGATGGAATTTGTATAATATACCCTTGCCATTTGTGGGTATCCTGCCGTCCGGACACGTATTGACACAGTTGCGGTATCGTTCTGCCACGTCGGTCCTATGTTGAGCTGAATGGCAAGCGAATGTTGAGGTGAGACACATAATGTCCCGTTGTTTTCAGTGCCTGTTGGGATGGAGCTTCATGATCTGATGCATGCGCCCATATACATGCCCTGACGCATACGACAAAAGCAGACGCAGTTGTCTGCAATGTACGGCATTGATCCCCTGACAGTGAAGCCCTCTCGCAAACACAATGCGTCCAGCTTTGTACGCAATAGCTTGAATCGTTCATAAATCTGCTTTTGGCAGCTTCGGAGTCATAGGCGATGACGGCCTACAGGAAGCCCGTTCCGTTTGCGCTCTGGACCATCCGCACGTGCCTTGTCGTGGTGTGCATATCGAGGCTCTCAGAATGCTGTCGAATGCAAGGTGAGAGCGGGATAGTCACTGCAGCAGCTGCAAGTGGTGTGGCTGCGCTGACGATAGCCGGTCAGTGTGCCGTGGACATTCAGTCAGTACTTTCATTGATGCGCATAATAGCATATGAATGTGCGATTCTGCCAACTATACACACAATACCACACAATACGACACAAAAACACACACACAGACGCCAACCACACCACACAGCATGTATGCATCCACTCAGGCATACCACACCATGCTACACCTCACCGGACAACATATGTGCATACACACACCAAAATCATATCATGCCTTACACAAAAGACAATGCAACACACAAGGCAATACAATACACGACACAATACAACACATATGCATGGACATCACCACCAAACCAAACATACTACATAACACAGTTACGCAATACTGACGGATACACTCTCTCGAATGGCAGCGTCGAGCGTCGCCCGCCCCTTCCAGAAGACTGTGCTTGCGGGCAGCGACGCGGGCACGTTCGACATGTTCAGCGAGCCGCTTTACAAGGGAGTGCTCAAGGGGAATCTCGCCTCAGTCCTGTTCGACTCGTTTTCGGCAGATACCTCCAGTATGTGCCACGTTCGATACTTTGATTGTTCCCCATAGTTTATGCACTGTTGATGTTGCATGCGTATTCGCACGATCATATATTTTATTTCTTAAATGACTGCTATACATATTCCGGCACCCTCACTTCATCCGTCTCACGACAACGGGCCAAACCATCTCTCTCGACCTTCCGATATGCGCTGCCCATGACACACAACAGCATTCAAGGTCCCTCAGCTCCGCAGCGATGGTACTCTCCTCGGATCGTGTGCAGACGATTTCTCGCTCAATATGATACAGTTTGCCGCACCAAGCGGATTTCCCATTCCATATCGGCTGTCGGTGTCGGTGTGGTCGCCGTCCAATTTGACAACTGCATTCAGGGCCTTTCTTGTGCTGCAGCAACTGAACACAACCACGCCGAATCAGCGCTATTTTGCAGTGGGATGCGACTCGCCCGATGCCAACTACACAGTCCGTTACACAAACAAGGCTGCAGTGGTGAACGGTTCCCTGGGCGGCCTGTGCGTTCCCACCATTGCTGACCTCACGGCGCTTCTCCGCGGTGACACGGCGCCCTTCCGCGTGCGCGCTGCCCCCGTTGCTATGGTGCCCAACAGAAGGTACCAGCTATCGGTGAGGTTGGACAGAAACGAGGCTGTAATGGCCCTGACATTCACGGACAGTGGCCAGACTCCGGGCACCGTCACCCGCGTCGCGTCTCTGTCCGCAACGCTCCCGATATCTCTTGACCCTATGATGCCGGATGCAGTGCCAATCTATAGCTGGGGCGTTGCGGGAGGACTCTCCAAGGACGGCAACATTACCTGTTTGAGTGACCTTGTGCTCACTACACTCGGGCCTGTGGATCGGTGCGTGCGAAGAGAGGCCTTGCTTGCGCAGTGATTGGATGGGGATCCATTAGAGAAAACTGGTTGCCTCTGTCTCATATACGCACTCGCTCAATCGCACATAAACACACACACGCACACACACGTACACACACATACACGCACACACACACGCACACACGTACATATACACACACATACACGCACACACACACACGCACACACGCACACATACACACACATACACACACATACACACGCACACATACACACACATACACACACATACACACACACACACACACATACAGACACACACACACGCCTACACATACACAGCACACCACATACAGCACAATGCACTCGGTGCCTCGTGACTGGTAGAATTCCTTGGATGATTGTCTCCTTCCCTATGACTGACAGCAATATCGCTCTACTTACCAGATACTACGATGGCGAGGCTGCTTATGCGGGATTCAATAGCACATACTTGGAAAACTTCGAATCTGCGAATTCCACGGCCGCTGTTAATGGGACTGCAAATGATCCCCATGATATGCAGCCCGGCGGCGCACTATCGGATGTGTGGGTCCCTTGGGCGGTTGGTGATGGTGGGTGGCTCTGTATGGGCGATCATGTGTCCCCCGCTGTTGTCTGTATTTCACTAAATGGGCGCGCGCGTGTGTGTGCAAGTGCGTATATGTACACATACATCATATATTTGTGTGTTTGGCGGCTCGCGTGTGTGTGAAAGATTTACTGCACCCTTATCACTGCCGTGTTTCTGTGCCTGCGTCTGCAATCTTGGCGCTGCTGGTGATGTCTGACGATTCCTGTCCCTCTGTTGCGATTCACGCTTGTGAAATAATGTGGACCGAACCCCACAGCCTCATGTACACTGTGCATTTTCCCCTATTTGCACATACACTCTCCGTCGGTGCCTCCCCCCGACTGCCTTCAATATCTGACTCCAACCCCCTTAACTGGTTTTTCCTGCTACAGTCCAGTTTCGCAAGTTCAACATAACGTCGGTCCCCCTTCCCTCCGTCGAAGGTTGCAGTGCTGTAAGGTGTGTGTGCGTTTGCGTTGTGCTGGTTGTACTTTTTTATCGCTGTATTGTATGTAGCGCATGATAATGGGATTGCGCGTGACGTGTCTCACAATGCGCTTTACGCCAAATCACCCTGCGTTGCCGGTCGTGACCAACAACACTCCCTGCCCCCTGACACCCGCGCACACTGGCACGTGAGCAGCCGAGGCCCATCGACTGCCAAGTTTCAGATGGGACTGCCGTCGGAGTGGCGGGCGAGAGCCTTGTTTGCATTTGGCGCGAATGGAACGGCGAGTTTTGGGTTTCTTCTGCGCGGCTACGCGGCCACGGACCGAACAAGCAGTGTGGGTGCCGTCCGATGCACCCGTATGGATGGCGGTGATTGCGTCGGCTTTAGTATGATGCGCCACCATCACTATTTGCTTGCGAAACGGCGACTAACGGCACAAACAGATACGCAAGCACACCGTGACAGACAGACGTTTAAACCTTCACACACGCACGTACAAAATATTTTACATATTCGCACATATTCGAGATGCACACGCAGACACACACACCCACACACCCACACACACACACCCACACCCACACCCACACACATCCACATATGCAACGTGCACATCCCACGCACACTCTCAGACACACAGAGCGGATGGAGTTGGACCCTGTGTCACCAAGTCTTACATTGGGCCTCTGCCCTCGTCACTGCAGATGCTGACTTTTTACGGATGTCTCAAGGGATCTCGGCAGGGTTTCTGTCGACCCGCGATTGTTTCATCGGATTCGCGGTACATCACGCGCATTGGCACAGAGAGGGAATTATCGCCCGATGTGTGGTACCGTGTGGAGGTATGTTCCCTTCTGTCCCCTTCCGGCAGCACGTTTCTGAGTGTGTACGATTATGTGCATGTATGTGTGTATCGTATATGTACATGTATGTGATAGCATTTGTGTGTGTGTGCATGTGTTTGTGTTCTGCATGTGTGCGTGCGCTGCTTTATATAGCATGAGTGTGTGCATGTGTGCATGTGTGTGTGTGTGAACCTCCAGTGTGTCGCTTCAAGTTGAATCAGCTCATTGATACGATCATCTCCTGCTCTTGCACACTACCTGTGATGAAAATCGGCGGTAATGTTCACAAGAGTGGCGACTCCCGCACTGTCGTTGACCCTGTCGATTGTGCGCATGGATGGATTTGACAATTACGCCGCCTCTGTGTGGACTCACCAAGTGCTGCTGACCGAAGCGACCGATATCACCTTAGACCGGGTAATAGCTGCTTTCCTAAAGGGAGCACACATACGCCCCTGCATAGCATGAATACGCAGCGTGTGCTGCGCACCTGTGAAGTGAAACAGTCGTGCATTAGTGGCACACGCTCACTTTCTGCAGCGCCCATTTGTCCCGCAGATTGGCTTTGTGATGGGCTGCTCCACTGCGTTTTGTGACGGCGCGGAGGATGTCCCCCCGTCGGTGTCGAGTGATCTTCCCTCTCAGTTTGTCGATAACATCCAACTGAATACGCGAGTGCCCGCCTCGTCATTCCTGAGCTTCTGCCCGGCAAGGCAAGTCACGTGCACGGACTGTGGCGCGGGCCTCGATTAGAATGCAGCTCGCAGCCACAATACGTTTTAGTCGACATGCTGAGTTTGACTGTTTTTGTATCAACAACCATTGTTCTCCGTCTCGTGTTGCGCAGCTGCGTGTGCACAGCGGACCGGGTGCTCATGTCTTGCATTAGCGCAACAGGCTTGTCGACTCTGTAAGTGGTGATTGTGGCTATTGCATGTAATCCTCCTCCCTCTGAGTACTGTGGAGGCCTTTGCTTTCTGATTACCATTCGGCATCCTGAGCGGATGCTGCGGTTGTTGCTGTTCGCTGTTGTTGGAGTGCGGATAATGCGTCTTTGGATCGCTACTGCCGGTGGCCAGTTGACCGAGTAACGTGGTTCAGGAACACATTAATGCACGGCGCCCAACTGTGACAATTGCCAGTTTGAATCCACAAGAGCACGGCATGTCATTTCCACACACCCACATTGGATTCCCTGGCCTGTTCCATGTTGGCTTCGATAGGGTTAAACGGATTTATTATGACCGCCATATGCGCAGGACCATTGGGCGGTCGTCGATCACAAGCATTCATCCAGACGCATTCGCCGCCATTGCAAGCACCCTGACGTCCATGTGAGGGAAACCACATGCGCATGTACACACACACACACACGCACACACGCACACGCACACACACACACACGCACAC